>KN825219.1:0-25806 GCA_000827395.1 Paxillus rubicundulus Ve08.2h10 | reverse complement strand
CAGTCAGCTGGACCCCCACCGCAATCTACGGGTAGCCCTGCATCCCCACCCCCTCCACCCCCTCCGGTCCCACTGGCACCTGCTGCACTACCTACAGCTTCGGCCCCGATCGCTGCTCCACCCCCTACTGGCAACCGAAGCGCGTTGCTCAGCGCCATCACGGGCGGTGCTCGTCTGAGAAAGGCGGTAACAAATGACCGGAGCGCGGCTACCACGTCTGGAAGAGTCATTGGTGGCGTGACTCCTCCTGACCATATCCACGCTGCCCCTCGTCCAGCTTCTCCACCATCACCTCCTTCTGCTCCTGCCTCCATCTCTCCAGCTCCGTTCACGCTCCCACCTTCGCATGCCGAGGGGCCGCTCGCATCAGCGCTGACGGGGCAAGGCCATGGGAAGACGGGCTCTGTGGATTGGTATAATGGGCTGTCTGCTGATGTCAACCGGAAGGGGGTTGATCATTTGCCTGCGACGGCAGAGGAAGATGAGGAGGAAGATGCTAACTCAACTGTCCCTGTTATCGAGATCTCGGAGCATGCGATGGAGGGTGGATCTGAGTTGATGGACGATGTCGATCGTTCGACTGGTGAGTGAATGTAATATATGCCAACAGTTGTGATCAATTCTGATGTGTTGTCATTCTTAGAGTTCCGTGTCCGGTCATTGTATCAGTATGAAGGTCAACGTGAGGAAGATCTAGGTGCGTTTGTTTCATTTTATTTTCTTGCGTGATGTTGTATTGAGGCTCCGGAAGGTTTCGCTGAAAACGTGATCATCATTGCTCATCCATCCAAGTCTGGTGGCGACTGGTGGTACGGTACTACGGTGAAAGACGGAAAATCCGGATTTTTTCCGCAGACCTATGTGCAGGGAGTTGAACAAGGCATGTCTCTTCGTCTTTGTTCACATACTCGCCCTAATGACGCCAACTCAGTACATGCCACGGCCCTCTTTGCATATGAGAGCACTAACGCTGACGAACTTCCCTTCGCCGAAGGCGACGTACTTACCATCATCGACCGTTCTGAAACCGACTGGTGGAAAGCCGAACACGATGGCCTCGTTTACATCGTACCCGCGACATACCTGGGGGTTACAGAGGATTAATGGAATTCCTTAGCATGAACAAGACACTCGCTAGAGTTCTTCTTGCCTTTTCACGTGTTGGGGTGGATATAGGCTGAGATATATTATATTTTCCCTCCTTTTCTGTCGCCCGCCGTCATCATCACTGGTTGCATGTATGGACGCCTACCGTTCGCTTCTATTCCATTCTGTTTTGGTTCCTGAACCCGAAAACCCTGATTTAATCTTGATTGATAAAATATAAATCTCAGAAACAGATACTTGCTAGTTCCTGGCACTAGGTCCTGCCTCCCCACAGCGTCTGATCTGTCCTTGTTGTTCTATCGAGTGCAATGTCTCATGCGATACCCGTTGCTTATACGTCAGATGGTGCCATATACCGACCCACTTCCACCTTCAATACGCTCCCCAAAAAATTAAATCAACCACCCCCCCTGATTGATTCTCCCCATCGCCTCCAAATCCATCCCACCACAGCTCACGCTATCGTTGTCGAGCGATATCGCCGAGCGTCAGGCCATCGCATCACACGGCGGAAAAAGTCGCGGATGAAGTAAACGAGGCTATGGGCCGGGTGAGCTGGGGGTGCTTAGCAAGGTGAGGGGTGGGCGCAGATCAATGGCGGTGGTGTGCAGTGGTATATTTGTGTTGATTCGGATGAGGGGAGGAACTCCCCCCCTTCCTCTTTTTTGTTCCACCGTTGGTTCATTGTAAATTGATCGCGGTGCGCTATGCGTTGGCTAGCCGATCTCGAGACTCTCTGTGATTGAGACCCAGATTGAGCATGCGAAAACTGCCCTTATCCAGGACCATATGATCGTGTTGCCCACCGCAAACGTGCGAGAGGCTACGGAGGCCATCGTAGAGACTGAGTAGGTATCAAAAGTGTCTCTGGTGCAGGAGGGAGGTGATATTGCAATCTACATCAAGTATAACAGCAATGTCTACATCTGATTCTGTATGTGCATGGGGTTTGCACGGGTACATGATGCAAGAAATTGGAAAGTATCCATGTTCCGGATTGAGCAGCCCAGTTCGTTACACATCGTTGGTAGCGGAGGATCTGAAAACGTAAGGAGGCTCTTGGGTCGGCCGACGGGCTCTGAGATTATCGTATATGCGCTCTGGATCCACCCTGCCCATGGAATTGAACAGGAGAAGCACCCTATGCGTGGCTCTGCACCTCCCTATTCGCGACCAACTCCGCAACGTCCTTGCGCCTTTTGTCTACCAGATACAGCAGAGTGTCCATTCCTTTCAACACGCCCCGATCTGGTCCCTCAGATACGACTTGAGTATGAGCAAAGTCGATAAGGGCAACCGTGTACAAGCGACACTCTTCCGGGTCTGAAGTAGAGGAAGACGACACTTCGGAACTGTCTGGAATGGGGTCGACGAGCATTTCTCCATTCTCATCAACTTCTACCTCGATTTGCTCGTCTTCGTCATCTTGACTGCCTTGGGCTTCTTCAAGACTCCTGGGCCCTCCGCCACGACCCAGCGAGGCAGCGGCCCTTTCCCAGTCCCCTTCGTATACAATGAGCACGCTACCACCAACCATCCTCAGATGTGCGCCTTCGAGGGCTTTGCGGAGGCTAGTAAGCGAGGCGTGAACTGATGTAAGGAGGGGAAGGAGGGTGTCTGGAGGGAGCCCCGCAGCTGAATTTGATTCGGGCGAAGCAGACAGACAGCAAGGGAAAAAGTGTTCAATTCCTTCGTGTAATTGTTCCGGCTTCAAGCTCTTGCCATAAGCCTTTCCGTGTGCGATTGGGTCAGGGGAGAAGTTCGAATATACCTAGGCAAGTTGGGATCGTTGAGAGCGAGAAAGCACATCAGACACGGGAGGCTCACCTGAAAACCAGTCAATCGGACGCCCGTCTGGAAACTTGTGGTCTCCTTTGCGGTTTTGATCATCCGTGCCTTCTTCGCTTCAGGCGCATCTTCGTCGTAGAGAACGGTTCCAAGCTTGACATCGAGGATGCAAGGTTTGCGATAGCCATGTATGAGGTTCTCGAGGACGAGGGTTTGCGAGGGTCCATTGGAACCACTATTCGAGTCCGATGTGGGGATGATAGTGGGGATGCCTCCCAGATCAACATCACCAGATCCGGGATCAGCAAGCTTTCCTTCCAAATTGAGCACGCCAAAGAACTTGGGTATCCATTCTTTGAGTAGGTGTAGCCCCGTTGACGCGTCAGCGATGTCTCTCACGAGTTGGTAGAAGGTGATTTCGCGGGGGAGTGCAGGTTTGAGAAGCAGAGATTCGTCCTCGGTGGTCTGGACACCTGCGTGACCGCCCACTTGCTGGGAGAGGGCGGTAGCAGGGGCAAGTGTGCGTGATCGTTTGGGGGGGTGACGGGGTTTTGCAGATGTAGGAGAGTCCATTGATACAAAATTGAGTACTTGGATTGTAGTACTATCTGATTAGACCGTTGTGGATTGGGAAGGTGGTCCTCTTGCAAACACACATCAATATGATATGAAAGAATAAATACTTACATATAATTATCATTTACTTACCAGATTGTGCCGCTCTCTGACGTAACGAGGCACGAGCGGAGTCAAAGAGATACAGTACACTATCTCATAATGCATAGTGTTGGTTCCCAATTTTGGCCATGCACTATGAGATAGCATTTTCAGTGGTAGAGGGCATCTTGACCTTTCACTGGCCCATGCACAATGATGTTATGCACTATGAGATAGTGTACTGTAGTTCTTTAAGTGAGCAGCAGAAATGATACAGCATCTTCCTTTTTCCATACTGTCATCATTGCTCACACCCTGCTTGTCCTGCATGAGCCCTTCACTGGTCTTTCTTTCTTTCTTAGAGACACTTACACTTTTGTTACCCCTCAAGCTTTTCAATACTGACCACCCACAATGGCAGATCCTTCCAATGAAGTGTGCCTAGATTTCACCTCAGATCTTTACTGACCAATCTGTGAAACCCTATTAGCTAATGCTGAGAACAAACAGCAAGTCCTCAACAACCTCATCCAGATGTGGACTGCAGAGCATGTTCAGCAAGTTGCTGCTTGGACTGAGAGGCAGCATGTAGAGGCCCTGCTTGTGGACAAAGCTGAAGAAGTCTGTCTGGCACAGGTGAGAGAAGCCCAATGCCTCAAGATGACGAAACAGAGAGGGAGCAAGTAGAGCTGGAAAATAAGCTCAAGATGAATGATTTTGACAACAAAGTTGAGGTTGGGAACATTATCATTATGTGTCCCTCCCAGTATGCTATGTTGAAGCTAAAAAAAATTGAGTTCATAGAGCTTTGGTACTTCTTTCCCAAGGGTTGCAGAGATGCTACAAAAAGCAGTAGCTCCACCATGGAGGACACCTTTGGTTTCTTGAAGGTGGTTGACATCCTTACCATGTGACTTGTTGCTACTCTCAAGCAGTCCCATAATGTGGTGAACAATTGTGACCTATCTGTATCTGACTTCTTTCATGCCAAGAATGTTGGAGCAGCAAATAGTGACTATTGGAATCCCAACCAGAGTATATAGTTTCTATCTCATGTTTCCCTCTCCCTCAGTCAGTTATGCTAAGTACAACTGAGGCCTAACACCATCTAGTTTCAAAAAAGAACAGTTTCTTAATCCACATCAAACAGGCCAGCTGGCCAAAGAAGCACATCAATGCCCTAGCTGGGTTTTTCTGGTACCTTGAGAATCCCCTGATCTATAATTGCCACCACAGTGACACAGTGATGCTGCTATACATGCAGTGCATCTGATGGTCCTGGCATGATGACCTGAAGTGCAGGTTGGCTTTCAACATTTAAAAGGTCAATGATACCCTAATGAACACTTTCAATGAAGAAGTCATAGACCAAAGGCATGATGATATGCTCCATAAGGCAAGTACCCTCCATTCCCCCCCTTTTTTATTCACAATGAAATGAATTGACCCCATGTTCTTTTCACAAAATCCTTGCCCCACCACCATGCATCATACCCACTGCCTGCATCATCCACCCCCCTTGTCACAAACATGCTATCCCTGCTCCTTGTAGATGTGCTATCCCACTTTGTGTGGATGTGCTGTCCCCATCCCCCACAGATGTGCTGCCAATCATTGCACTATGTGTATGCTCCTTCTCCTGCTCCCATCCACTCACCACTTGGCCACACTCATTTACACCACAGTGGGAGAATGTGACCCCATCCTTCCTGTTCAGCAGCCCCATCAACATCAATGTAACTACACCACTCACCCAGATGACAGACGCCAGGGCTCTTACTGCCAGTGTGAGACACACTCCCAGTCCTACAACCAAGCCCTGCCCAACAAGGCAAAAGTAACATCCCCTGACCACCCCAGCCAACTGAGACCACACAATTTCTCCAGCAGTGCAGGCAAAACCAGCCATTCTGCCTGTGCCATTTACCTCAACCAGTTCCCACATGACATCAAAGTCTGTATATCCAGCACCCTATGGGATGGCTCTGAGGCCTCTTGAAAATGTAGCATGAATGGCCAGATCATCAACCAAAAGGGCAGCATCTTGTGTTTTTACTGGCAACACCCCAATGGGTGTGAATCCCTTTTGCACAGCTCCAAACCCAAGTGCTCAGGCTATGGGAGCAAGTCCCACAGTGCCCAGTCTTGCCCTTGAGGCCCAAAAGACCAGAGCATTCACTCCCTACTCTCACTTATCTTGGCTCCATGTACTTAGCACTACAGGACTACTCACTAGATACTCCAATATTCCCCATGATTTACAGCATGGATTTATTGTTAAAATCCCATTAATCACCCAGACATTCACTCCCCCTAATAGTACCTCCATCATGGAACATGCAGAAACTTTTGCGAGCATCATAGAGCTTGAAATCTCATGAAGGCAATAATTCAGCCCTTACTCAAGGGCAGAGAGAGAAGAGGTTGTAGGCCCCTTCCAGATGGCCCCCCTATCCATCATCCCTAAACTGGGCAAGCCAGGTAGATTTTGTCTAATTCAAGATTTGTCCTTCACCCATTCTCCATTAGCCTCACCAAAATCAATTACTTCCTTAGTCAATCCTGACTTATTCCTGACAAAATACAGTGAACTCCAGAACCAGAACACCAACTCCACATTTCCAGAATGTTGGAGTTTGTACATCCACTCTGCTTGGAGTTTCAGTGCCTGCTCAGAATCCATGCAGAACTTTCACAGACTCTTATCACACCTCATCATTCTTTACTCATCATCACTCTGGAGCCTCCAGGGACACTCCATCACCTTCCTTACATCACTTGTTTCCATTTTCCCCTTGTTCCTGTTCCTATTCCCTTCATTATCATTAGTGAGCACTTCTCCACCCACTCCACTACATATATATACTTAGTTTTCACTTGAGATTCCTCAGTCATTCTTTGCACCTCTTTGGCAGTGGCTGAGGTGAGTTTACTTTATACCTTTTACTACTCCTAGCTAATCCCTAGTAGTCTGGGCAATCACTGCCCTATTATAGTTTTTGTCAATTCCCTTGCATGTATGGTACCTTCCCTACCATTTGCTTACTCATTGCTTACCTCTGCCTGGGTTCCCAAGCAGCAATCCATGATGTAGCTGAAGCCTACCACACCATCCCTATGCACCCCTCCCAATGGCCCAGATCAGTTGTTTTCCTGGCAAGTGATTCCTTTGCAGTTGATACCTCCATATGATTTGGCTTCACACCCTCATCAGGCATGGACATTCTCTGAGCCCCAGGAATTGGACCCATATCTAGGTGGGTGAATGACCACATTTTCTTTCAAATCCATAGTGAGTACTTATCACATTACAATAATCAGTGTGTGACCTGGGCCACAGAAATCAAGGAAAACAGGGGTCTTGCCACCATTGGTGGATGCAAGTGCTACCAAGGAGCAATGTTGCCAGACAGCACTCACCAAGAATTTGATGAGGACATCAGTTGCCCCCTGCATGACCTCTCGGCTGAATCTGGCCATTCCACAGAAGACATGGGTTTACCTATAATGTGAGTGACATTGATTGCCTGTTGAGGACCATGAGTATCCCCTTTTCATCAGAACTGGTTTTCATTGGTTTTGTCTGGGATTTAGATAAGCATACAGTCCAGCTCTCAGAACCAAATTGACGCAAATACCTGGGTGCAATTGTCAAATGGGAGTCCACCCATCCTCACACCTTAGGAGAAGTACAGAAACTCTACAGAAAATTACCACACACCTGTCACATCATTCCAGCTGGTCATACTTACCTAATGAACCTGAAGGCTATGCTTGCTGTCTTCAGTAACTCCCCTTTCATGCCATGCACACCACCTCAAGGCACACCAGATGACCTTAGATGGTGGAAGGCTGTCCTCTCTCCCCACCATGCAATACAATGCCCTATTCCCACTCCCACACCTTTCCATAGCCTCCAGGCCTTTTCAGATGCTAGCTCTGGTGTTGGCATTGGCATCTCACTCCATGGAAGATGGTGCACCTGGTACCTCACCCAAGGATGGAAGTGAGACACATGGAACATTGGCTGGGCCCAAGTGGTCAGTTTTGAACTCTTCATGGCACAATCCTCCAAACCAACCCCCCCAATCTTCATTTCAAGGTTTACAGAGACAACCATGGCATTGTTGAGGGATGGTGGAAGGGGTCAAGTCAAAATGGGCTGACAAGCAGTGTTTTCAAGCAGATTCATGCTGCCTTGTCCACAGTCAATGCCACCATCATCACACACTACATCCCAAGAAAACTCAACCTGGAAGATCTATATCCCCCCATCCATTCTCCCCTCCCAAACATCCCAACCCCCAAGCTGTGTTCCTTTATTGAGGATGCCCACTCCAACCATTTCCCCCAGACCAAGAGTGGGAACACCTCCTGACACATGGCCTAACTGTTTCCTGACCCAATGCCTGCCTGAGGGGAGTGCAATGGTCACCCCCCAAACACTACTGACAATCCTGGGTGCAAACTACTTAAGGCCACTGAACACTCACAAATTCAGTAAGTACCATGGGGTTTTCTGAACCTGCATGCTGCTGATGCAGCCCTGTTTGCACTAACATACCACCCTTAACATATCCCACTGATCTGACTGCCATACCTTCTCCACTCTGACCAGCATGTGCAGCCAGAGACCACCTCAAGATGTGGAAACCCACACTGCATGTCAATCATAACCCCCACACCTTCCCAACCACAATCCAGGAATCTGACTTTTCTCAGATCAAAGACACCATCATGCATGCTTGGGAAGAGAGCACCAAGGAATCCTATGGCTCTGGCCTGCTGGTTTTCCATGTGTCCTGTGATGCCAAATCCATTCCTTACTCTGATTGCACCCCACCAGCTCTGGGCTAATATCCTTTTTCATCTCATCCCTCACTGGCAAATACTCTGGGGGCACAGTTGCCAACTACCTGCAAGGTGTCCACACATGGCATATCATGCACAGACTCAAATTATCACACAATGATGCAGAAATTGAGGCACTGCTGAAAGCAGCCATCACACTTGCTCCCACCTCCTCCAAGCACAAACCCTGTGAGCCCTACACAGCCAACATCCTTGGCTTGGGTGACCAATTTCCATCTCCCCAGGATAAATTACACCCTCCTTGGGGAGGATATTAGTTGGGACCAGCAACACAGCCCTTCAAACCCCCAGGTTACCCTCCAGAACCACTCCAACATGAAAACCCACCCATGGATGGTCACCTCTTTGCCTACAAGCACAAAGGGGGTCACCACCCCTAACTAAGTCAAAATTCACTACCTCCCTTTCCTCTGCTGCTAAGAGAGCTGGCATCAAGCCCCTTCAGGGGCACAGCATCTGCATAGGGTCCACCCTTGAATATCTACTTTGCAACATCCCATTTGATGTCATCAAAATTAATGGCTGCTGGGCAAGCAACACTTTCCTTGTCTACCTGCATTGTCATTCCCAGATCCTGGCCCCATACATACAGGCTTCCCCTCCTCTCCATGAGGGCTTTCTCCACTACACTATACTCCCAATATGCTGCTAATCAACCAGGTGAGAACACCCCCACCTGAGTATGTGAGACTCACTTGATGTGTTGACAGGCTCCTACCTTAAGTGGGAGTTGCAGCTCACCTTTTCTCTCCCAGGTTAAGCCATTGCATATTGGGGCTGGTCAGCACTTCATGCTTTCACCCATATGCTGTGTAATTACCATTCATACCCCCTGCTCATCACCATACAAACTTCCCTTTTGTTCTTGGACCCCATGCTTTCAATACTATGAATATATTCTCTGAACAATATCTAAGTGAACCTCAAAGAACCATCAGAATGGTGCTTGACTGATCCTCTGACATGATGAAGACAATTCACTGATAAGGCTATATAATCTCCACTGGACATTATGATGTAGTGAAAGTAGTAAATACCAGTCCA
The DNA here is from genome assembly GCA_000827395.1 of Paxillus rubicundulus Ve08.2h10. Classification (NCBI taxonomy): domain Eukaryota; kingdom Fungi; phylum Basidiomycota; class Agaricomycetes; order Boletales; family Paxillaceae; genus Paxillus; species Paxillus rubicundulus. The sequence continues at coordinate 16,338 of KN825219.1, read as the reverse complement.
CAAAAGGTGTAGTTAGTGTGCACTCTTTAACTACCAAGTGTATGGTAAATACTGCCCAATGTGTAGTAAGTGTCCACATTTTTGACTTGCCAAAATGTAGTAAATAATATCCAACAAAATGTGTAGTAGAGGGAAGATAGTGGTGTGGAATTTTTGATTAGACAAAATGTGGTCATTACCATGGATGTGTAGTGTTTCATCAGCAAAGTTTCAGTTATTAGCAATTTTGGTGGTGTTGTTAGCTTTTTGTAGTAGTCCTACCACATGAGAATTCTGACAGCTCAAAAATACTAAAAATGCAACTTAGTGGACATCTATGCACACAGCTCTGGTGCACTATGGTAAACATGACCAAAAAACTGTTTTGCCTACTATAAGAGTATATCAGTCAGTGGATTTTTGACCACAATTTTGACTATCACTTATCAATTTTATTTGTCCACTTAGTAACTACACTTTGTAAACATCTTTGGTGCACTTTTGACTGCATTTTTGACTACCTTTTGAAAGCTCTGTTTGCACTCTGTGTCCTTGGTGAATCCACATTGGGTTGGATGACATAAGAGGATCCCACGGTAGTATGGACTACCGTGGGGAGTGCAAGGCAACGCACAAATGCCGGCAGGTGTGCCGAAAGGCCCCTTCCTGCTCATTGACTAATGGGTTCCCACAGTAGAGACTCCTACCTCCCATTGCCAAACCCACAATGCAACCAATCCAGCTTCAGGTATCGCTTACCATAGTCATGCCTGCTGTCTAAGCATAACTCCCAAAGTAGGACATTGGATTGGTAGTTGGTATCCTAAACACAGTCGGATAGACAAGTGGTAGGGGCAGCGGTGAAACCCCCTGACGAGAACTGTCGCAAGTTTGAAACCACTGTCTGCCACTTTCTTTATTTGCCCCTTTTCATACTGTACATGTGACTGCACCACATGGCCCGGCCCCATTCTTAGGAGAGGGGCATCAGACAGATGAATAAGCAAATGGATGGCCTGACATGTCCTCTTGTGTACGCAGACTGCATACTTTGTCACTCATCATGACATTGTATAACAAGTTTGTAGACTTTGAAATATAAGAAGATGATGGTAATTTTTATTGCATGGTCAGTGTGAACTTTAGGGCAGGCTTATAGTATAGTACTATGGGTGATATAGGTGCTGTAAGTACTAAAGCTGCTATAGTTTCTCTAATCGTTGGCCTTGCAAATTTATAGAACTATATTTGCTTCAAAAGTAAAGCCACTTTTCCTAATGTCAAGGAATTCACCTTGTTCTACAGCTGGGTCATTGTTAGGAGAAGGAGTGGAGGTTGTAAAGAGAATATACTATCCTGCAAGAGTGGTTTACAAGAGAGTGAGCAAGCATTGTTCACACTGAGGAAGCTGCAGGTATGACTTCATTTGGAATTCCTATTCTATGACAAGACTGGTATAGTCAGCAGGGCAGGACATGATATATCAATTGCAGTATCAAAAAGATGGCTTAGTATCTGTCTATGCACATCTAGTGGGAATGTAAAGGGCATCACATTCCTACAACTTGGAAAATGGGTGCCTCATAGGGTCCAACATCCTCTGAGGTGGCCCATGCAGTGTATACTCAATATCATGCAAGTGTAATGCAGGGTTTGTGGGGTGGTAAGGATGACAAGGCAGAGGAGAAGGTCAATAACAAGGAGGAGGGTGCAAGTTCAGATGAAGGGTTAGGATTTTTGGAGATTGATGATGATGCCAGGGGTGCATTTGAGGATATGACTTTGACTGAGGAATATGGTCTGTGGAAGGAGATAGAACAGGAAAGAGGTGAGGATGATGATTGGGATTGGGATAAATATGGTGATTTTGTACATTCTTCCCTGTAAAGGGCCCAAGTCCTATGAAAAGGATGAGGTTATATTAATCATGAGAAACTAAAGATGATTGCTTGTATTGACTAAGGGAGTGAAAGCTCAGAAGTCCAGGTTAGAATATCAATAGGGGAATTCCCCCTCACTGAAAATATGTAACTGGGAATGTTACCATCACAGAATACATGTAGCCAAGAAATTCTCCATACACAGACAGAGCATTTAATGCAAGAATAAATGGGCACAAGAATTTGGTATGCAATGAAAGTGCATCATGGTGCCCTATATCCCCTTCACTGAAAATATGTTGCTGGAGAATTCCAATATGGAGTGGGTGAATTCTGTCTCACTGAAAATATATAGCCAGGGAATTCCCCATCATTTAGTGAACCCCCCTTCAGTGCAAATGTGCAGCTGGGGAATTCACCTTCACTGAACATATGTATCCAGAGAATTCCCCATCACCAAAAATATGCAACCAGGAAATTCTCCATCACTGCAAATATGACAAAAACTATAATAGGGCAGTGATTTCCCAGACTCAGCTGCTGCCAAAGAGGGGAAAAGAACAACTGAGGAATCCGAAATCAAAACCAAGTATATATATGTAGTGGAGTGGGCGGGGAAGCACTCACTAATGATAATAAAGGGGATAGGAACAGGAACAAGGGGGAAATGGTAATAAGTGATGTAGGAAAGTGATGGAGCGTCCCTGGAGGCTCAGGAGTGATGACGAGTAAAGAATGATGAGATGTAATAAGAGTCTGCATGAATTCTGCATGGATTCCGAGCGGATCTGCCTGGTGGCAGAGCAGAGGTACAAACTCCGACATTCCAGAAATGTGGACTTGGTGTTCTGGTTCTGGAGTTCACTGTATTTTGTCAAAATATACAGCTGGGGAATTCCCCCTCACTGAAAATAGATAGCCAGGAATCCCCAACTGTGAACATATGTAGTCAGGGAATTCCCCATACATAGACAGAGAAAATGCAAGAATCAATGGTCACAAGCATTTGGTATGCAATCAGAGTGGATACTATGATGCAAGAGTAATGGTGTCCAAAATGTAAAAGTCCATTACAGTGCCCCATGCCCCATCTGATCCCACAAGTACTGCCTTGCTATGCCATTGCACACAACATTCAGTTATCACCCTGTAGAAGCATGCTGAGGTTGAGGAAGACATGAAACAACCTTATTCAAGTGACCTTTATTGTTGACATCCCACAGGCAATAATAACAGCAAAATTATTCTCATTCACTGCTGACACTTGCCATGCATGAGATTTGGCCTGGAACAGGCATGTGCCAACCTTGACATGCCACATGAATATCTGCTTCACTTTTTGTCCTTACATTCACAATATGTTTAGCTGGAGCCAGGGGCATTCCATTTTTATCTTATATCACTTAACCCCACTTCCATCTCCATTTATTGGCATTCAATGTTCCTGTTCCTAATATCCTGTCATTATTTATAAGCACTTCTCTGCCCATTCCACTGCCCATTCCACTGCCCATTCCACTACATATATATACTTACTTTTTACTTTGTATTCCTCAGTTGTTCTTTGCCCTCCTTAGGCAGCAGCTGAGGTGAGTTTACTTTATACCTATTTATTACTCCTAGCTAATCCCTAGTAGTCAGGGCAATCACTGCCCTCTTATAGTTTTTGTCATACCTAAGTGGTGCAACATCACAAAATGATAAGTAACAGCTAGCCAGCTAGTATGAATATTTACTTTTTGGCTTTGAAATTAGACCAAGAAGTGCCACAAATTGGCCTGCCAATTGTATTGTATTTGGACCCCTGACACTCTCTAGAGGTGGGAAAAGGCATTATAATGTGACACAAAAAGATTGTCCCGAAACTTCTTTTTTTTTTTGCCCTGGAACTTGCCCTATAGGCCTGGGAAAATTTCCAGAAGATGGTTGGCAGGTGGGGGGAAATGTTAAAAAGTCTGGGAGATGTGGCAAAAACAGGACCTAATAGGTATCACTTTAGGGGTGACTGAAGTGAAAAAAGAAAGATCACTCGATTTAGAGGTTTGCGCCCCTTTCTCACAGGCTATGATGCCAACACGGTCCCGGGCGCATTGCCGCTTCACCGACTCTACAAAACGGTTATTGTATGAACGTCGCATTACTCACTTTGGCTGGATTGGCCCCAAATCAGGGCAGCATTGTCGATTACTAGAGTCTTATAACATTCGTGCATACCTTGCCGAGTTCACCCATTCCTTGGCTTTTAGGTCTAAGATTACGGCGCTCGACTGCACCATGTAACGATCCTCATCTAGTTTGATTGTACGCCCCCGCATCCTACAACTCCGATCAGGGCGCTGCCTGTCGCCCCCAGGAAAAGACGCATAGTTTGCTCCTTAACGCGGACGAGGTCCAGCAGTGCTAATATTCTTAGCCTTCCGGCCAGAAAGTGAGTCCATTCAACGTCATAAAAGTGACACAGGGAACAATGTACATACCTTTGACTGCTTTAAGTGACAGAGGGAAAAGAAATCATAACGCACTTCACGGAAGTTAACAGCCACTAGACCCCGGAGGCGCTGTCGTCGTCTGCGCTATCGATGCCTGATTCATCTGGTTCTGGAAATCGAGAGAGCTCATTTGCGACTGGTGGCGCTGCCCCCCCTGTTCCTGGCGTAATTTCTCGACATAAAGGTAAGTGATTATGATGTGATCCATCATATGAACCACTTTGGAGGACACATCAAGGTACGGAGGATGAGATTCCTTGCGAATACCAAGATTCTTCTGGTGAAATCTGGCAAGTTCGACGTCGGACTCGGCAGCTTTGAGCTATCATAAAGATTGTGATTCTCGAGCCAATCAACACTCGCAAGGACCTTACCCAGCAGTACGTTGCGCCAAGTTTCCACTTGTAAGAACGCTTATCTGGACCTGTGAAATAACGACCACTTTTCCCGGTCGTTGTTGTAAAGTACGATTTCAGAACAGCGAACGGCTGACGTACTTTTCCCAAGACCGCTTTTCAAGCATGGCGTCGGCTTCGAGCTCTTTGCCATTGAATCGAATGATGGTTTTCTTGAGCTTGTGCCATTCGATGACGCCCATCGTTTCCTCTACACTGTTGTTACCACTCCAGCGGTACTTGGTGATCGTAGTAATCTGCTTGGCACTGCGGGGTGTCGAGACGGTGTATAGTTTGTGACCTTGCGCGTTGGATATATCTGTGTTCAGGTAGTTAGGGGTACTGTATGTGAGGCGCATATCTGGGGTCGGGTCTATCGAACGCGTAGATCTGTGGGTTGGTTTGGTCGTGTCCTTCCTCCGTTAAGTATGACAGTTTTTTGGGGTGGAAACGGAGGCTAAGTATAGCTGCGAGGACTACAGGCGGTGCGAAAGGGTGCAAAGCAGTGGGCTGAAAGTGGAGTTGAGGCGTTTCAAGCTGCAGCGGCTGTCAGCAGAATGATGCGCCCGGGCGCCGGAGTTTGGAACCAGCTTGAGAAGTTCTGAGATCTAAATACACAGTGCTCAATGACAATGTGGACGAAATATTAATATTGAAGGCTAGTTGGCCATGGCAAATGGAGCGGTGCTGGTAGTACTAACCTTGGTATGTTGTGGACAACTTGTGAGGGATGTAATCTAATTAACATTCGCCGCAGGGTCACTCTCTCAGGATGATGTAATCCATTTTGGTCTGGGGCTCCGAGCGGAGCTTCGTAACCCAGCGAAGAGACCCACCACCTCAAACGACCGTCTTCAACCCCCTCAACGACAACGACAACGATACTCATCCGCCCAAACTGCGCAAGGCATTCTTTCTAGCCACAACCTTCCCATCCCCGTCCTCATGGTTACTGTCTATTTCAGGCAACTTGTCACCGTGAGAAAACTACGTCCAAAAACACGCTCCCACTTCGGTCACTCTTATCTTCTCAACACCCACTCGGAATTCTACGGTGACGACAGCAATCGACTCAGACGGTCCAGGAGAACACGTTTCAGCCTGACCAAAGTCGAAAATCCAAGATTTTGAAATCTCGGGATTTGGTTCTGCGGTGAGTTTTCCTCTCTGCGCCCTGATCCAACAGTCAAACCAGCATTGTAGCCATGCCACAAGGTCAGAAAACCATCCCCGAGATGCAGTGGGCTGTTGTTAGGCTTGCCAAGTTTCTCGATCATGAACGAATCAGTATCTGTCTAAACCTTTCCACCTGCTCTATCAAACAGATTCTTGCTCACTTCCATCAATACAGAACCATCCCCAACCCAGGGGAAGAAGTCGTCCAGAAGGAGAAAGTTGGAAGGAGGCACCTTAGTGACATTGATGTTGAGGTATGTATCATTTCTACATGTTAGCATGCCTCGAAAACTAACAGACTTATTATTACAGTTTCTTCTTGGTATGGTGCAGAAAACCACAGATCTTTACCTGGATGAGCTTCAAGAAATGCTACAAGCATCCTGTGGTATGGAGGTTTCATGTGCAACGGTGTGGAGAACACTTTGCAGATATGGTTTCACAATGAAAAAGGTGAGCTGTGACTTCTAGGTCTTACTATCAATTCTAGTGGTAACCATGACATCTTCTCCCTGCAACAAGGTATCCTACATTGCAGCATAGTTGAAGGCTCATTCTGTACAGAGAGCTTCACAGAATTTATCAGGCATCTTCTCGATAACATGGAACCTTTCCCCACCCCCAATTCAGTCATTGTAATGGACAACTGCAGTATCCACAAGCACCCCAATGTTCAAGCACTTGTTTAATCAAGGTATTGTCTACTATTATTCATTTTTTCAGTGTGCTGACTGCTAGAGCTTATGTAAGGGGATGTGATGTGAGTTTTTGCTGCCATATTCGCCAGACCTAAATCCAAATGAGCTTGCATTCTCTGCTATGAAATACCACCTTCATCGTAATGGAGAGTATGTGTGACTGGCCATGACACAGCTGACGGAACAGGAAATCTACATAACACTGCTTGATGTGCTCTATACAATTACTCCCAAGGACTCATATGGTTGGTTTGCACACTGTGGATATGTATGATAGTACTCTTTAGCTATGTCCTTCCTTGCCAATATGTACGTCTTTTTTTGTGAAATCCTTTCAATATGAATAATGTGCAATATTTTATGTCACTACCCCTTCACTGTCGTCTGATTCCCTTGATAGCCGGCCCATGCTCAAGGCTGTGCACAACCTCACAAAACATGAGGTAGCAATGTGTAGCAAAAAATAAATTCTGACAGGTTGTGATGGTTGCAGCTTGAGCTCAAACACCCCACAGCGCTGTCAACTCCCTATGGCAACTAGGAAATGCAAGAAACCTTCTGCAAATGCTGTTCAAGTCGCTCAGGCTTCTGACGTTTCGCTCACCCCTCCTGCTCCTGCTACTACGAAAGGTAAGATTTTATTACTCATATAGATTTGTTGGTTGTTGACTCTATTTTAGTGAGCACTGGAGCATGTTTGGGCTGTTGTAAATGGAAGATAGGCTGCGTTTTCGCTCCCAATGCCACCATATGCGACAAATGTGCTAAGGGGAACCGTCCCGAGGAGTGCATCATTCTAGAAAGCTGTACTTGTTCACGCAGCACCAGTGCTCTGCCTTCTAATATTTCAAGTGAATCTAGTACACATAAACGCCCTCTTACGATTACTACCTCTAGCAAGGACTCAATTCCTGACAAACGGCCACATCGTGCTCCCTCAGAAGCCCCTGCAGTAACCAGGGCACGTCGCACTCCCTCAGAAGCTGCAGCGACTAGGGCACATGTTGTGCCTGCAGGCGACCTCACCATGATCTCTGAGCTCGACGAACTGGATGGCCTTGACAGTGGCCTCCATAGTGACCTTCTCCTGGGCCCAGACTTTGGGGAACTTGCTGGGGAGATAATGAGTGTTGTGACTGGCCACAGTGGTGGTGCTGTAGAGTTTGAGGAGGAGCACGAGGAAGAGGAGATGAGTGAAGACTTCAACTTTGACAGGATAATGGCCACTACAGGCAATGAACAGGAGTCAAGTCCAGAGATTGGCAGTGAAACAGACAATGACATGGGTGAGATACATCAGAGGTGTTCATACCCAACCACACAGTGTGCACCTGCCAAACAAGCACCGCCTGTTAAAACTGTAGGAAAGAGCAAGGGCAAGGGCAAGGCCATACCAAAGCCAACAAGTTCTGAGCACTACAATCCAGATACATGTAGTAGGTCACACTCATAATATTCTACACATATATGCATACTGACACATTTTTATTCACCAGTCTTCAAAATCCAGTGTGCCATTCAGCGACTCCATGGATCAAAATCATCAAATATCCCCTTCCAGATATCATCCATTATCACTTACGATCAACTTTGCATGGCTGTCGCAGAGAAATTAGGATGGTTTCCAGGGCTCGTCAAACTGCAATATCGGTTGGATTGCAAGGCAAAGACAGCATTCACTTCCCTACAATCAGATGAAGAATTCAACTTTTTCATAGAAACAATGAGATCGCTAATTGTCCCTCCACACCTCGCCAATGGAAAGACGTCAACTCGGCCAATGAAGCCAGTCACTGTCTACTTTGAAGATGTGAGCTCAGATGACAATTCAGCAGCTCCACCATCCACTGGCAATCATAGCAAAGCAGTATGTTGAATTGAATTACTGTAGTGTCATGGTAAGAATCACTCATATTCAAGTTCTCAGGGCACAAGAAACTCAGGGTCTCAGGCCACATCCTCATCCAAACAGAAGCCTTCAAGCAGCAAAATAGCAGGTACAGATGTACAACAGAAGCACATTGAAGAGCTCCAAAAATGGTGGATGTGTGACACACATTCGAAAAGATCTCAGTCCTGTAGCTACTGCTACTCCCCTCCAGGGAGCACCATCTGCCAGGCTTTGAGTCATCAAAACATTGCATACTGGGCACTCCTGATTGTAAGTAACCTGGTCTTTTATTGTCATTCTTCCTGACAATCCACAATTTAGATGAAAGAAGAAGCAACTGTAGATACAAAACCCCCCAGTGTCATTACTCAGGGCGTGAAGCAACATACATGAAACATAGGCAATAGCTCCATTGTCGATCAAGCGGCAGCCACGACACAGGGTCCCAGTCCAGTCACCGTGGCCTAGGGGGCATCTTTATCCTCCATTTTCCCAACAGATGCCCCTTCAGACTCACACAATGCCACCATATCCACCATCGCTGAATCTTCAGGCAGCTCAGTCTCTCACACCAACTCCCATATCTGACGGTTTTCGTGTGCTGTCTGCAAGTCCATTCACCCCTACCATGATGTTGACGCCCACTAACTCGGGGACAGAAATCCCTGAGATTATCCTGTGGTTCAATGCTCTTGAACAGCGCGTGAAAAAAAACCCCATGCGGTGTCAAGCTTGGAGACTTTGGACCTGAGCTCAATGCAAGAGGATTCGTTCATATATCACAACTTTTGTGTGACTATATGTCAACCCAGGCATTACAAGACATGTTGAGGATCGAGATGGGAACTGCGATCCTCATCCTTCAATATGTGGATGCAGACTTGCAGGCCATACACTCTGGGACTTCAGTAATTTAGTTTGATACCTTTATATCATTGTTCCTTTTTGCCACTTAGTACTTCAATATACCAGTTTACATGTTTAGCATTCATGAGAAAGGGGAGCTACAGTAGGGGTGGATTGCAGTCTCAGCCTCAAACCACTAAACCAAGACACAGTCCAATAGAGAAATGTCAGACTTGATGGATTTGAACGTAGACTGGACAACCTCAGTTGTAATTCCAAATATATAGATAGTATGAGTCATATGATGCCTTACCTTGACATCGACAACACCTTCCCCTGCATTGTGGATACACGCATAACTTGGACGATTGCTCATGGCAGTAAAAGGGGTTCCATATTGACAAAAGCAAGCATGAATCTGTTTGACAGAGCAGGTGGAGAAGTTTAGATAGGTGCTGATCCATTTGTGATTGAGAAACTTGGCAAGCCTAAAAATGGCCCACTGCGTCTCGGGAATGGTTTGCTGACCTCGTGGCATGGCTACAATGCTGGTTTGACCGTTGGATCAGGGCAGCGTGGAAAACTCACCGCAGAACCAAATCCCGAAATCCCGAAATATCGAGATTTCAAAATCTTGGATTTTCGACTTCGGTCAGGCTGAAACATGTTCTCCTGGACTGTCTGAGTCGATTGCTATCGTCGCCGTAGAATTCCGAGCGGGTGTTGAGAAGATAAGAGCGACCAAAGTGGGAGGGTGTTTCTGGACGTAGTTTTCTCACGGTGACAAGTTGCCTGAAATAGATAGTAATACGCATGCTGAAACCGGACGGCACGCGGATCGTAACAGCTCGACACACGAACACGGACGACGCGGAGACCTCGAGATGCCTGAAGTCCAAATTATCGAGCATTTACATTGATGGTCATCTCTTCAGACGCAGGTCACGTTATTGAAAGAACTAGATCGCTTCTAGGATACAGCGACCTGGTATCCATAAGGCAACGTTCCAGAAATAATGCAAGAATCTGTTGAACGACAACCATCGTCGTGTAACCATATCATCTGCCTTGATTTCTGATTTCGCTGCTCCGAAATGTATGCCACCGCGGCATTGTGGAACGGGCGTTCAACGGGGGTTGTTGGCACAGTATCGTTGCAGTGTCGGTCGAGTATTAGAAATGTACTTGCTAGGAGAATGGTGGAATTTAGAAAAGACTGATCATCATCGCGAATGGATTCCTTGAAGATACCGAGACTCGGTTTGTGGAATCTGGCAAGCTCGACGAGGTAAAAGGGTGTTACTCTCAAGACTCGAAAGGAACCGGACCTGTGAAATAATTCCCGACTGTAGACGACTTCAACGAATGTGCATACCTTGCCCAAGACCGTGTCCCCCTTCCAGTGCCATTCGATTACGCCTGCCACGACCTTGGATGTCTGTTCACTGTAGGCTAAATGATGCCGGAGTTTCCCAGATCTGCAACTTGCCCTAAAGAAAGGGAGCAGGCGCTACAGCCTCGCGTTTCGAATCACGAAGCTAACAGCACGCTTTTTCACTTTTCCTTCCACCTCCTCCTCCTCCGCCCCTCCTCTGAAGCATTAATTTGCTTCTCTCCTGCGCCCGTCTTTCGTCCTTCAAAACACAATGGCTTCCCAGTTCTCCCAGCAATACGCCTGTGAGCTCAGATACCGCCACTATGACTCGCGAGATACCATCTAATCACTCACGTGTTCCAGTCCGCGCTCAAAAGACTCTCGGCCTCGTCGGTGGTACTCCCGACTACCTTCCAGTACCTGGTTTGGTCTGCCCCGACGCACCAGCTCGCACTTACCACTACAGCAACGATGGAAGGTTCTTTGCGTACGCTCTTCCGACTGTGTGCGTCCTGCTCGTCTCTGCTCGCGTGATCTCTCCTCCGTTCTCATCCATATCTTCCAAACCAGTGTCAGGCTATTCCAAGCCGAAGGTGCAAAGCTATTACAAGAACTGAGCATACCCAACATCATAGAGCTCCAGTTCTCTCCCCGAGGAACTTACCTCTCCACCTGGGAACGTCCTGGTACGTACAAACACATCACATTACTAGCCTCGTGTCATCTCATCTCCTCTCCTGATCATCGATTTCATTTCCCCCTTCTATTCCCTCAGTCAAGCTCGAAGACGGCGCACAGCACAAAAATCTCCGTGTCTTCTCCGTCTCTACCGGCGAAGAACTGATCGCTTTCACCCAAAAGTCCCAAGAAGGTTGGGGCCTTCAATACACCATTTCAGAGTCACACGCCATACGTCTCGTCTCTCAAGAGGTGCAGATATTCCGTCCTGCCGAGTGGGATAAAGGTGTAGTCGACAAATTGAGAGTTGAAGGCGCGTCCATGGTATCGCTCAGTCCCGGTTTGAATCCATCGGTCGCGGTTTTTGTTGCGGAGAAAAAGGTTCGTGATATTAGATCCACTTTTAGCTGTTCATCACTCGCTTCTTTCATGAGTCTGTCTGACCACTGTCTATGCTCAGGGCGCTCCCGCTAGCATCAAGATCTATGGTCTTCTCGCGCTCTCTGGGCTCCCGACTTGCTCAAAGAACTTTTACAAGGCTGATCGCGCCCAGATTAAGTGGAACGGCCTCGGCACTCAGGCCTTGATTCTCACTCAGACTGAAGTCGACAATTCAAACATGAGCTACTACGGGGAGACCTCGATGTACCTCCTCAGTGCAGCTGGAAACTTTGATTGTCGGGTCACCCTAGACAAGGAGGGTCCGATCCACGATGTCGCATGGAGTCCGAACAGCAAGGAATTTGGAGTGGTTTACGGCTGTGAGGTCTATCTCCATCCAAGTCAACGTTGTCAACTCACCGTTCTTTCTATCCACAGATATGCCCGCCAAAACCATGCTATTCGACCAACGCGTCCGTACCGTCCACGACTTCGGTTCAGCTCCCCACAACACCATTTCATTCAACCCCCAAAGCCGTCTCCTTTTCCTCGCTGGCTTCGGTAACCTCGCAGGAAAGATCGACGTTTTCGACCGGCGCACATATAACAAAATAACTACCATCGACGCGCCGAATACGTCTTACTGTTCCTGGTCTCCCGACGGGCGATTCCTCCTCACCGCGACGCTCTCCCCACGTCTTCGCGTCGACAACGGCATCAAGGTTTGGCACGCCACGGGCCCACTCGTACACATCCAGGCCATCGAAGAGCTCTACCAAGCCAGCTGGCGACCCACCCCCGTCGACCAAGCACCGCCTTTCGGCCAAACCATGCCTCCCGCCCCTCACCCAGCCCCCAGCGTCCTCGCAGCGGCCCTCACCTCTAAACCCGCCGCGACCAAGCCCGCGGGTGCCTACAGACCCCCTGGCGCACGAGGGCTCGCGACACCAGCCATCTTCAAACGCGAAGACGAAGGCGGTGCACCGCGTATGCCTACAGGCAGCGGGAGTGCGACGCCGCCTCGGGGATACAACAGGAGTCCGAACCCGCCTGGGAGTGCCCCACCGAACGGGGCGCATCAAAACGGACATGGGGGAGGACGGAGACAGGTCCCTGGTGCTGCTCCTAAGACGCCGCCGCCTGCTGAGGGTGGGACTAGTGGACAGGGACAGGGACAGGATAAGAAACGGAAGAAGAAGGACAAGAAGAAGGGGGATAAGGGCGCTGGGGAGGCGTCGGGTGCTGCAACACCAAATGGGGGCGACTCTGTGCGGCCGTCGTTGGATATCCAGACGAACGGGTTGAGCCGTGACGGCGAGAGTGGTGGGACGGCGGACGCGGCACAGGCGTCTGTCCCTCCTACCCCGGGTGCTGAGTTGCTTGACCCTATCGCGAAGAAGGTGCGGAACCTGAACAAGAAGGTGAGAAGTCGCGTTTCGCTGTCTTTGGGTTTTTTGTCCTGATATACACACCCTATTAGCTAAAGGCGATCGAGGAGCTCAAGGAGAAGGCAAAGAGGGGCGAGCGCCTCGAGGCCACCCAACTGAAGAAAATGGAAGGTGAAGTAGATATCAGGACGGAACTCGCAGGTCTCGGGATTACCGGCTGATTCAGCCTGCTGATACTATCTACTTGGTTCTTCACTCTTTCTTTGGACTCGATGCTGTCTCATCCCGTTACCGCATAAAATCTATAATCCTCCACGACTGAATCGATCATCCACGACGCCACTCAAGTGGTCTACGATGTGCTGTCGGCATGTACCATGATATGTGTATAGGGGATGGGAGAATTCTGGTTGTCCTTGCTTCTAGATCTTCGCACATCTACCGCTTCTTGGTTATAATCTGCTTGTATGCTGAATGACGAAATATGATCATGCCATGCTCAGCGCCCAGCAGCGATAAGAGTGTTCTGTTAACAGGAATATAAATTTATTACTGCTCTCCATCACATATCCAGCATTGAGCTGTACAATAACCGAAGGTTCAAGAGCAAAGAAAACATGGCTACACTCACGTATCCGGTATTTACATGAAAGACTGGGATCCGCCCAATCACGACTTCATCAGCCAAGGCTTGTTCGCAAGCGTCCAATCATCAATGAGCTTCCAAAAGTGTGCGACAACGGATTTGTCGACGTGTCTCCTGTGTGGGTCGATCTGCGAGAGCATGTCAATCCCGTCTGGCAGCGGTATGAAAAAAAAAAAAAAAAAAAAGGTGCCAACACGAACCTTGAGCTCGGTCACGTTCCAGTCCTTGATCTTTCCATTCGGCGGGTCGTTCGTCCACGTAAAATAAATCCCCTTGACTGTCCCAACGAACCGTCACCCACTGCCACAAAAAAAAAAAAAAAAGGGCGACGACGCACCATGATGAAACAGCGTCCTGGGCTCATTCCACTTGTAAGGCCGGAATTGCCACGCCTGGCCCGTCGTCATCACGCACACCACCCGCTCCCATGCGTCCGCGCCGAATTTTTGGAGGGCGTCTGTGCTGTCCACGATAAAGTATCGTTGGACCGTGCCTTGCGTCGATGAGGCCGACGAGGAGCCGGACGAGGCTGTTGAGGGGTCTCGTCGTCGGTCGATGTGGAGGAGGTCTTCGGCGCGCGGGTTACCCGCTGCTGCGGCTCGTTCTCGGGCGGTAGACGAGGGTTCAAAGCTGGATGAACAACTGAGTACGCGAACCGGCACGGGACAGTCTGGGACGCGGGACGTACAAAGCCTCTTGCAAGAAGCGCTTCACGTTGTACATGGTTATCAGCGCTGTTGGCGAGGACGATATCATGATGATTGGGAACATGTTTTCTGTGCGTGATCACGGTTAGAGCGGGGTACGCGGGGGTATGGGCATAGAGAGGGGAGATCACGCACTGGCTTTTCGGGCTTGCGTGAGTGGTCCTGTGGAAGGAGTGGGAGTTGCGGTTGTTCCGGGTTTGACATCTCTGAGCAGCTTCAATTTTTCGGTGAAGCTTGCATGTAGGGCAGAGAAGTTCTGTGCGTCCACGATCACGCCAAGCGTCAGCTCGACCAGGGAACAAGAAAGCCCCGCTGCGAAAAAAAAGAAAGGTGATAGACGTACATTGGGTTTGATACCTCTCAAGACAGTGTTTCTATCTCTCAGCTCTACCTCGTTTTGTTTTATTCGTTTCACAACCTCGATGTCTTGTGCATCAGCGACATAGCGTCGCTTGGAAGGCGAAATAGTCGTATCGGCGGCATGTGCAGCACGTTTGATAGCCGATGATGGCGTAGCAGAAGCAGCGCCTGCAGGGCGCGGACTACCAGGAGGGGTGCTTGACTCTGCTAAAAGAGCCCACGGCGGGGATATGTGAAGTCCACCTCACGAAACGAAACCAACATCGAGATCCCGAACTCACCACTCGCCAACGGTCGAATCCTCTCCAAATCCGCCACTTTTCCTTCTAGCCATTCAACGACGCTCTTCCTCTCGGTCACGCTCACGAACCCAACGGCAAGCCCGCTCTCGCGCGCCTGCTTCATGTACTCTGCGCCTGGCGCATCACGAAGAAGCCATGCGAGATAGATTGCTTCGAGGGTGTAGAAATCTGCTGATGACGAAGGGTTGGATATCCCTGGTTTTGTGTACCGTGTTTGAGACGATTTTGCGAGTGAAAGAGAGGGTCCGAGGGAGATGTGGCTTGCTGTGAGGAACGAAGTGGTTGGCTCGTTGTTTCCGAGGTATGTTATGGGTGATTTGGATTTGATGGCTTGGCGGAGGGCGAGGAGAGGGTCGTTGGTCGTCGAGTCCTTGGTCGAGTACGCCATCATAGCGGCGAGTGTGGTTTGGGTGATGGTGAGGGACGCTTAGTAAGCATACAGCACCGCAAGAGGATTGCTTTATTTCGTTTGTTCATCGTCTACTACACGTCCAACTGTAAAAATTACTCCATAAATGTTTTGTTTGCGGTACATTGTGACGGTAATTGAACCTTGCCCCAGAATTACCTTTCGGCGGCAGTCGAACCTGTAAATTTTATATGTATAGAAACGGTCTGTGGAACTATCTGTATGCCCTGAACAATGGGGAGGTGCATGTCATGTGTTGAATCAGGTAATATAAAGTTACTGCTCCCAGACTTGTGGGCCGACCTTCGGCCCATGCTGCATGTCTGTATAGACTGTCAGACATGAAGTAGAGCCCATTCAGTCACCTAGGCTGTACTACACGGGGAGCCGATGGTGACAATCGGCCGTAGGTCATGGGCCGCCTAACTGTGGGCCGAGGAGGTGGTGGCGCCGTGGCTATTGGGTGGGCCCAGGGACAGAGTTTCCCATGGTCTATGGGTGAGCCCAGGGATGGAGTTGGCTGTAGTGTATGGGGTGGCCAAGGGTCAAGTAACTGAGCATGTAACAATATGGAATATGTAACACTGAAATGTAATGGTCTGCAATGGGTGGGCCAAGGAATTGAAACTTGGTGGTGTCGGGTGGGCCGAGGGAGCGGCGCAAGGATTGCATGAATGGGCTGACTGAGGCAAATGCATGTGAGACAGGTGGGCCGAGGGAGGGCAACTAAAGGATGGC
>KN825218.1:0-25814 GCA_000827395.1 Paxillus rubicundulus Ve08.2h10 | reverse complement strand
GTGAATTTGAAAGATTGTGTATGATTGTGTCAGTGTGTAGAGATGTGTAGGGGATGACAGGGTTTAGGGTGGATGACTTCTGGGGAGATGTTGCCTGGGGGAGGAGGAAGGGCATGATAACATGTGCCCAACAGTGGACCACTCATTACCCTGCAGAAAATAAATGGGAATTGAGATAAAAACTAGGATGACAGGGTTTAGGGAGTTGTGCATGCATGAGCCTGTAGAAAATATGTAAGTGGGGATTATGATAATAACTAGGATGACAGGGTGATGGGTGGACCATGAAGTGGTGCATACATCACGCTGCAGTGTACTAAGGGGAATTAAGATGATAATTAGGATGTCAGGGACATAGATGGATGGCCTTGGAGTGTACTGAATGGACTAAAGTTAATAAATAGGATGACAGGGTGATGGGTGGACCACGAAGTGGTCCATGCATCATCCTGCAGCGTACTGGGGGGCTTGGGGGCAACGCCCCCAACGGGTCGATAGACTCGTATATACCATTATCCATTGATAAACTTTATGATTAAAAAAAGATAATACTATATATATACTTTGTCTGGCCATGCCAAAATGATAACTAATTGATCTTACGTATCTAGGAATATCAACAATTGAAAAATTTCCTGATGTTTTCTACCTTCAACCTTTGCTATTTGTTTCATAATCCTATCTGGAACTATCTGTGCTGTTCCGAATCTCATGGGTTTTTGTGGTGGTAACCCTATAGGCCTAAGCCGCAAATCTTACCTGACCTAGGCAACCTAAATTAGCCATCTTGCCGTGGACTACGAAGGTTACGGAGCGGCGCCTAATCAGGTAATTATTCGTTTCGGGCTGAGCTTGTTGCTCTGATTTACTGGTCCATTTGCTACGCCAGTTCATATACCTTAATTGCTACATCTTAACCTCACGTTTTATGCCCACTCCGACTCGGCTTGCCAAAACTTCCGACCTCTCAGTCCCAAACTAAAGGACTTTTGGTATTGGTTCTATGGGTGAGACCAACCCAACAAGGAATGGCTTCTGGTCACTCGATATAGTTTGCTACTTTGTCGCTGGTGGCATCGCAGGTGCCACATCCCGGACTATTGTAAGTCCACTAGAAAGGCTCAAGATCATCCAGTGAGTCTTGCACGATGGACCCAGCTTCCCGTCCTCTGCGATGACGGATTGACCAAACGTTCTAGACAAGTTCAACCACGTGGTTCTGATGGCCAGTACAAGGGAGTTTGGCGAAGTCTTGTACGAATGTGGAATGAAGAAGGCTTCAAAGGTTACATGCGTGGAAACGGGATCAACTGTCTGCGGATTGTGCCTTATAGTGCCGTCCAATTCACAACATACGAACAACTGAAGAAGGTTAGCCAACCCTTGATTGATTACCTTCTTGTTAACCATGCGGACAGGTTTTTACTAGAAACGGCTCGAAGGAACTCGATACCCTAACGCGATTGGCTAGTGGTGCCCTGGCTGGGATAACATCAGTCTGTGCGCTGGTGTGCTGATTCCTCCTCCCCTCATTTGGCTGAATTGATGTTAGGTTCTACATACCCCCTGGACCTTGTGCGTTCCCGACTATCCATAGCAACAGCGAGCATATCGGTACAGAATCGGTCATCTCCGGCGGCTTCTCCTGCCCCTGCCTCCACCCATGGTATGAAGCAGATCCTGGCTTCCGCGTGTCATGCCTCGAGTTCCACCCCTCGGGCCATGTGTTCGAAAGCAGAACTATCCATGCTTGGGATGACCCTCAAAGTCATGCGCGAGGAAGGTGGTGTCCTTGGATTGTATCGTGGCCTTACTGCGACCGCAATGGGGGTGGCTCCGTACGTAGGGATCAATTTTGCAACCTACGAGGCTCTGCGTGGCATCATAACGCCCCCAGGTAAAAGCAGTGTCACAAGAAAACTAGTATGCGGTGCGCTAGCTGGTAATGATTTTGGTTGATGTTACTATGCTGGTGCTTATTTTTATCCTGTACAGGATCAATCTCGCAGACGCTAACATTCCCTTTCGATGTGCTGAGGCGAAAGATGCAAGTCGTAGGCATGGCATCTGGAGGGATGGGATATAAATACAGCGGAGCTATTGATGCATTGACGACAATCATTCACACCGAGGGGGTGCGGGGCCTGTATCGTGGAATATGGCCCAATCTAAGTGAGTGTTTGTCCGCGTGAAAGCACGGAAATGCCGTATTGACGGGTGACGATGCAAACAGTCAAGGTTGCGCCTAGTATAGCGACGTCTTTTTTCACTTACGAACTGGTGAAAGAGCTTCTCATTACTCCGTGATGATGAGGTGTTTCTGGGCATGGACGCTTTGACTCTGCATTTACCCAATACATCGACAGGACACGCTACGATATCGGCACCTATCCTTGTACAGCACTATAAATGAAGTGTGGATGTTGGCACAGGCAAATGAACTCTGATAGTTTCTATACAACAGATGTGACATGTGACATATTATGCAGTCAATGTAACGGCGGGTATGTAAATAATTTGGTTGTGTTGTTCCTAACATTGTCACACTTTCAAACGAAGGCTGGGCACTTTGCCGCTGCACCTCGAGCAGCGCCCCACACGACGAACAGCGCCTTTGCACGTCATCCTACCTATCTATCTTCGGTCGCCAGGTGCTACCCAAAGGATTCAGCGAAACTAGTGGTGGTCTTAGCTGATCATCAAGTTTTACCATCCTATCTTGAATTTGGTCCACTTCACTGGTGCTGGAATCTGCATGGGGTGAGTTGCTATCATTATCTGCCCCTAGCGACAACTGGGACTGCACGTTCGCAGCCTCGCTGTTACCGCATTGCGTCTCATCCAAAATCTTACGTTGGTAGAATTATGCTAACTTTACCACTTTCGTCCGTCTTAGAACCGTAATCATCTTGATCCTCGAATTCATATCCTATTTGGCTCAATCCATCTAGCCGCTCTCCATGCTTGCAAGCCACCATTCCACTCAGGATCACCAGATGACGGTCCAGAACAAGCAATCATTTTCCACATCCCAAGCCTCGCTTTCGTCCTCGTTCTCTTCATCAGCTGCTTCATCCATGCTGCTCCCCGCAGCGCCTCCCTCTACATCCTCTCAGTCTGATATCACTACTTCCGATCAATTCGCTTCAGCCCCTTCTACCACGCTCAAGAGTATCTTTGGAGGGCCTGCTTCCAGCCACCCACCTCGCTCTTCCCCTCCTACAGCTTCAATGGGCCAGGTCGTTAGCCGGCCTCAGGTTAATACGGCGTTTCCGCCTTCATCCGCTCCCTCTTCTCTGGGAGGCGCGGTGCTGAATACTAGGAGTCGGTTCAAGCGCGCTTTTGTGGGGCGCCGGAAAAAGTCGGATGTTGTAACACCTTCGTCTGCGTCCTCGCCGAAAATTAGTCGAGGCAAAGAGCCCCAAAGCGATGATTCAACATGCGGGTCGACTAACAGCAGTTCGCGTCACATAGGCGCAAAACAACTCACCCTCCAGCTGGCGCAACATGTCTTCAGCAAGAAACATATCGGGTCAGCGCCAGCATCCCCTGCAATGAGTGGCTTGAGCCTTACACCCCCGCCTCCTCCACCAAAGCACACTAAACAACCGTCCTCGTGCCTTACACCAGTCAACACCAATGTCGACAAATGTGTCTCCGTCATGACAACATCCAGTCCCATTGGGCCTGCACTGGACTACATGCGGAGGAGTGATGAACATGCCGAGCATATTGCATTGAAAGAAAACGAAAGGAAGGATACTGAGCGGTTGGAATCCAAGGAGATCCGGAGGAAAAGTGATTCCACCTTGAGCCACCACACGATCCGACCCGGCTTGGGCAGCAAAACGCCTCGCCCTGTGTCACTGGCGGAGTCTCTACAGTCCACGCATACAATCGTGCCTGTGAACAAGCGCCTGAGTGCACTCCTTACGGATGCAGAGTACATCACGCCAGAAGAGGAGGTTGAAGAAAGGGGACTCCTCACCTGTCCCGTTGCTCCGGGTCGTCTTACATCTCCGGTACCATCCCTTCGAGTCAGAGACAGGAGATCCCAGTCTCTGAATCTCGGACCCCCGCTGGCGTTGATGGTCTCTGCACCTCCCGCCGCCAATGCGTCCTTGAGCGTAGACGCGATATCGCCTCTCCCCAGATCAGTGTCGGAGGAGCGGCAACGAGAGCGCCTCGTCACCAGAGAGATAGCTGCAGCTACATTCTCTTCCTTGCCTTTGAATGCCACGCGACCCGCTGGGGTGTTTCTACCTGCTAATTTTGTACATTCCGTGAACTTGAGATCAAATTCGCCTTTGTCTCGTGTCGACCGAACTCTGCCAGACCTTCCACAGTCCCCACGAAGAGCTCCATTAGCACCTCAGCCTAACCCTACCCCACCATCGTTCCGTCAAACTGCCATCAGCATGACATCGGGCTTTGCTCCAGCTGCTGGGCTTGCCAGACGTGCTGTTGAAAAGATGGGCCGAGTTTGGGGTTCGAGGAGTGCGTCGCCTAGTCCTCTTGCGTCACCTGTGGGCATGCCACCATCCACCTTCTCCACTGGTCGTGTCGGACCGCCATCTCGCGCAGGGTCAAGCCACTCCGAGTCTACTCATCACGAGCATGGAAAGAAGAGCTGGCATAACCCTCAGTCACCATCTGTCAGTTCCACGGGGTCGTCGTTATCAGACCACGAGGGACCACAGCTCGGCAAACGCCTCCGAGGTCCTGTCCGTATGTCACCAACTGGGGTCGTCGTCGCGGGCGGTTTGGTCTTCGGAAGAGACCTCAGGAGCTGTGTCAGAGATACTGCCATCGATTCTGTCCGTATTCTGATCCCTACGCGCCCTTCGGGACGTGGTGATAGCGAAGAGTCAAGGAGCTCAGAACACCTCCAGCGAAGTGAACCCTCGCCACCTTTGGACAGCCGATACGTACCTGCGGTGGTCGTTAGATGCGCGCAGCACATCCTTGCTTGGGGGATTCAAGAGCAAGGGCTATTCCGGTGCGAAGCGTAGTGATATGGTTTCCTAGCTCACTGATATTCATGATACATTGTACAGTGTAAGTGGCCGTTCATCCCATGTAGCCAAGCTACGCACCGAGTTTGACACCGGTAAGTGCGAAACTTCTGGTAACTGGAGCATCTTAGGATTAATCATCGTATTCTCGCGTTTCACAGGGGCCGACTTTGACATTGTGCAATCCAATCCAGGAGATCTGGATCCTCATGCAGTCGCCTCCATATTCAAAGCCTACTTGCGGGAGTGTGAGTATTTATCTGTTGCTTGGCTCAGGTGTTACTGATGTATATCTCGTCTAGTGCCGGAGCCCATATTAACAAATCATTTAATGCCTTACTTTGATGCCGCCATGGCTTCAGAGCGGTTGGCGAACAACGCCCACGACCCACCGCCGAGTCCCAAGAATATTCTCCCTGGTCTTCGGAAACCTCCGTCCCTCTCGACGCTCAGCATGCCAAACTTCGGGGGGGCCCATCCACCATCGGATTCGCTTCGCAAAGCCCTTTCGTCTCTCATCGCTCGTCTCCCACAGGAGAATCGCGACCTGCTTTTGACAGTGACAGAGGTGATTAACCACACCGCCAAGAGGAGTTCAGAGACGAGGATGCCACTCAGCAACCTGCTACTCGTCCTGTGTCCCAGTTTGAGCATGAATCCTTCGCTGCTACAGGCGTTGTGCGAAAGTGAGGACATCTGGAAGGGCGTTCAACACTCCAGGGAAGCCCAAACACTCACTGCGATCACGGAAGATGTTCATCAGTCGCCTCTCGAGCGTTTAGAAGCCCGGAGTGACAATGAACTTGCCGTTGGTGCCCCCAAGAGCGCCTCGTGCCCAAACGAAATCGAGCGCCTTGTTCGTCCCCTGCCCAATGTTCCGGTTGAAGATCCTGTTCCGCCTCAAGTGATGGTGGTCAATAGCCTGGTCAATATTCCAGATATTCCAGCCCCTCCTGTCTCTGTTTCTGTGCCATCAAGACCACGTCTCAGTCAAGACACCGTCTCTTGTGTTCCAATCGATTCGTATGAGACGTCATCGTCGTTCAGTACGACCGATGATAGCTCTTCGGTATCTCGTTTATCGCAAGGCGGTCGTCCGGTTACTCCGACATCTGTGAACTTCAGGTTGACCAACCCTTATTCTTCCCCTTCTCCATCGTGCTCGACCGATTCTCTATCGGTGGTATCATCGGAATCACCTATTCGCTCGGTGAAAGCTTTGCCACTTGTGGATGACTGCAGCGAGCCACAATCGTCCAATTCTCCATATTCCCCTGTCATTGCGGAACCCATCGCTCTCCCCATCCCAACTTTGAGGCCTAGGCGCTCGGCGTTACAAACCCAGTTCCAGTTCCCGGGAACGGGGGACAACGTAACACGCAATCCGCTCATGCATCGTAAATCCACACCTTCAATGTCATTTTCTTCTTCCATCTCTGCTGAAGCGCCATCTGCTTCATTAGTTTCTCGGGCGAAGCGACTCAAGAAGCCTTCGCTGCACCTACTGTTCGCCAAACGTTCTGCGTCACCCATGTCATCGCCTTCTACACAGTCCCTAGCAGTTGGGGCCAGTCCCTTGTCGACGCGCCAGGAGGGACCTTCACGGTGGTCATCTGCGTCAGAGTCTTCTCCAGATTCAATGGTCACCGCTCCGCAATCATCCCGGTTCAGCTATCCGCCAGTATTGAACACGGCGATCGACGAGTCCTCGATCTCGCTTGCATTAGGCATCGAAGAGGTTGAGGAAGTCCTTGCGATTTCCGGCGGAGATATTGTCAAGGGTGGTGTGAGGAATTCGCAGCTGTCGATGAGACCCGATACTCCTGTCCTACACAGCCGAACAAGCCCGTCATTAGAGACAAGTAAAGAAGATTCTTTTTGCCACCTGGACATCTCCCTCCTTGAGGACGATGAACTCGGGGAAGATAACTGGACGCAGAGCGTGTTGTTGGCAGCTGGTGAGTCGAGCTGGTGAGCATGCCTTGGTCGAGGCTCGATGGGAAGGAGGTACAAATGGACCATATATATATTTACTTCACCTCACATAACGGACTATCTAACCGCTATGTGATCTGCAGGCGGGTCACCAGTATCGCGCGTTTATAAATTTTGGAGGTTTAACACTAATTTTCTCATCTTCTCTGAGCCAATCGGGCTTCCCTCGTCATTGTCAAGGTTTTCACTCACTGGTACACTACAAGGCATACCCTTCTCTCTGTAGTCTTGGTTTTATAATTCGATGGCAGTGATTGTGCAAGGCATCCAACTGTTTGCATAAAAGCTAGATGACGTCAGGCAGGTTCTGAGAAGCGCAACAAGAAAAATATAAAGCCAGCGGTGCAACACCAACTTGGTAGATTTCTTTTCCCTTCTCCCCCCTTCATGGCCTCAGCCGCAGTTAAAGCGATACAGGGAAAACTCTTCAGGGGCGGTGTTGAGTCCAATAATCCTACACCGAACGACAGCGATCCTCGCGATCCCCCGGGTCTCACCATCCACATCCCTGTGGCTACATCAAAGCTTGAACGTCCTTCGAAGTCCTCAAAGTCAAGCCCACGTGGTGCAACCGGAACAGATGATGCTGTTCCCAATAGCTATCGCCAACGTTTAGCGGATAGATTGGGTGCCGACTATCAAGGCGCGGAGAGATACCGTTTAAAACAAGATGAGGCGCGACAACGTCATTGGAAACGATGGGGACCATATCTTAGCGATCGACAGTGGGTAGGCACATTTTGTAGGCAGGCATAGTCCTTTTTCCCCTCATACCCCCTTGTCATCTACAGGCAACGGTCCGTGAGGACTATTCTGAAGACGGTGACGCCTGGAGTCATTTTCCCCACGAACACGCACGGTCCCGCGCCTATCGGTGGGGCGAAGACGGCATTGGTGGTATCTCAGACAACCACCAACGACTCTGTTTTTCGCTATCCCTATGGAATGGCAAGGATGACATATTGAAAGAACGTCATTTTGGCGTCACAGGTCATCAAGGTAATCATGGCGAAGATGTCAAGGAACTCTACTACTACCTAGACTCCACTCCCTCTCACTCCTACATGAAATTTTTATACAAGTACCCGCAACGGAAGTACCCCTACGAAGAGCTCGTAACAGAGAATGTCCATAGGGATCGGGACGTGGCAGAGTACGAGATCTTGGACTCGGACGCTTTTGACGACAACCGCTATTGGGACGTTTTCATGGAGGTAGGTGTGGTGCTTTTCTGTAGGGCGACTTGTTTGATAGAATGAGTTCACAGTACGCAAAAGACGAAGATGATCCAGATGATATCTATGTTCGCATTACGGCCTATAATCGCGGGCCAGAGCCTGCGACACTCCATGTCATTCCCCAATTGTGGTTCCGCAACACGTGGTCTTGGCCCGCTGTCAGGCCTCCGATGCCCTCCCTGGCTGGTTCAGTGACGGAAAATGACATTCAATACATCAAGATAAAACACCCCACGATGGAGAAGTACTTTATGTATTGCTTACCATCACCACCCCCCGTCAACGTGCAGGGGTCCTTTGTTGCCGATGAGAATGCTGTCATTCAACCCGAACTTCTTTTCACGGAGAACGACACGAACTTTCGCCGTCTGTACGGAGGTCAGAATACGTCGCCGCATGTCAAGGACGCATTCCATGATCACATTATCCCGTTTCGTCGGCTTCCTGCTTCTTACCAGGAGCGGTCTGGCTCTGGAGAAGAAGAGCGCCCAACCATTTCCCAGGCAGACGGATCACCGGCAGTATCTACTCCAGCTCCGCAGCACTCACATTTCGTCAATCCTTCCAAACGAGGCACAAAGTCTGCTGCCCACTACGTTTTCCCGGACGTCCCTGCCAACGGTGGATGCGCCGTCGTCCGTATGAAGCTGACCCCACAGTCCCCATCGCAGGTCCTGAATCTGGAAGACGAGGGTGCATTTGACAACGTGATCGAGGAGCGACGCGAAGAGGCAGACGAATTCTACAATTCACTCGTCCTAGGACCGATTAGCGATGATTTCAAGCAAATAATGAGGCAGGCCCTTGGGGGGATGTTGTGGACGAAGCAATATTATCACTTCATACAGAAGGAGTGGATTGAAGGCGACCCGGGTCAGCCCCCACCACCTCCTGCGCGGAAATACATCCGTAATAAAGTATGTCTTCCCGCTCGACAGGCGGTCTTGATTTAACTCTTGGGTCAGGATTGGCGCCACATGCACATCGACGATATACTTTCCATGCCTGACAAGTGAGCACTTGAATCGCTTCATTGTACGCTGCTTGACTAGATGCCGTTCTAGGTGGGAATACCCATTTTTCGCTGCGTGGGACACTGCATTTCATTGCATACCCCTCGCGGTCGTTGATCCCACCTTTGCCAAGAAGCAGCTAGATTTGCTTACTAGAGAGTGGTACATGAAACCGGACGGACAAATGCCGGCATATGAGTGGAACTTCTCGGATGTCAATCCGCCTGTACATGCTTGGTGAGAATGACTGTATTGGCTCAGGCAGTTAACTAGAAAAAAATTAGGTCTACATTCAGAGTCTTCAAGATCGAACGGAAGCTCACGGGCAAAGAGGACATCCCTTTTTTAGAAAGAGTGTTCCAAAAGTTATTGCTCAACTTCACTTGGTTTGTTGAATACATCCTGTGACGAGTTCAGCTGCTTACACGAAGTTTGGCGCAGGTGGGTAAACCGAAAGGATTCCGGCGGACACAATGTCTTCGAAGGGGGCTTCCTTGGACTCGACAACATTGGTGTCTTCAATCGGTCCGAGCCGTTGCCAACAGGCGGCAGCTTACGTCAAGCAGACGGGACAGCTTGGATGGCATTTTACTGCTTGAACATGTAAGTTCGTGCTGATGAAGATCTTGCACGCATCGGCTTGAAGATTATCTAGGTTAAACATGGCACTCGAGCTCGCAAAACATAACCCAGTGTACGAAGACATTGCCTCCAAATTTTTCGAGGTCGGTCGCATGTCCCGCAACTCATCCATTTCAATTCTGATGATCACCCTTGCCCAGCACTTCATCTTCATCGCCGATGCGATGACGTACATGTCAGGAGACAACGAACAGAGCCTTTGGAGCGAGGAAGACGGAATGTACTACGACGTCATCCAATTCGCACCCGGGAATTCAACCCAGCTTCCCGTGCGCAGCCTCGTTGGCCTCATTCCACTCTACGCAACTCTTGTCCTGGAACCCGCCGTGCTCAATAGATTCCCTGGGTTCAAGAAGCGTGTGGAATGGTTTATTGATAACAGGCCCGAGGTCTCGGCCCGGAATATGGCTAACATGAAAGGTGTCATCTTTGCTTCTTCTTTTGCCCTATCCCGTTCTGAGCATCTTGTAGCTGGTGGAAGGGGCGAGCGTCGCCTCCTCGCTCTTGCCAGCAAGGAGCGTCTTGTGCGTATCCTAGAAAAGATGCTTGATGAGAACGAATTCCTCAGCGAATACGGTATTCGATCGTGCGCAAGATCTCTGTATCACCCTTGCGCTCTTTACTCATATCGCGATACGAAGGTTATCCAAGTTGCACAAGGACAAACCCTGGGGGATGCACGTCCACGGACAGTGGCATGAAGTTGGCTACTGGCCTGGTGATTCGCACTCAGGGATGTTTGGCGGGAATTCAAACTGGCGGGGGCCAATTTGTAAGGTCACAGTGAACCCCATTTTCACCACTCACACTACACTCAGGGCTCGCTGTTAATTTCTTGCTGATTGAAAGCCTCCAACGGTTCTATCAGTACTATGGTGACGAGTTACAGGTTGAATGTCCTACTGGCAGTGGAGAGTACATGAATCTCGTTGAAGTCGCAGAAGAGATTCAACACCGTATCATCCACATATTTGGGCGGGACATCGAAGGCAGAAGAGCCACCAACGGTGGAAATCCAAAATTAGACGGCGATCCTCATTTTCGAGATTACGTTTGGTTTTACGAAGTACTGAAGGGTCTCCTCTTCCCCGTCTTGCGATTACTGATGGTAGATCATTTCATCAGTTTTTCCACGCTGATAATGGCCGAGGGCTGGGAGCGTCACATCAGACAGGATGGTGAGAAATGCTCGAGGACGGACTCGACGTGTTTTCTGACGGTTTCGCGCTCTTGCCAGGTCTGGTCTGGTCGCCTATCATATCTTGCAGAGCGGGGTGACCTGTCGGTTGCCCAAGACACCACGAAGTATGGATGATCACTGAACTAACCCATGAATTTTACTGACAATTTCACTACAGCTCCCCGCAGTTTGGTGAACCATTACTTTGACGTGAGTGTAGCTCTGGTGATCCATTCCAATGTACTTATGCAATCCAGGAAACAATCGACATGCAATCCGAGCACGGAGATGACGCTCGTTCCTTGTTCAGTGCCATCAGTGCCATGGATTTGAATACGCTGGGAGACATATCTCCTGGCGCCCTGTAGAATCCACACTACGTAGCAGCAGACGAACTGTGTCAGAACCTAATCACAAGCTATACATAGATGTCGATGCAGCTGCTTGTAGAGCAATGATGTAGATGCAATGAAACATAATATATTGGAACCTAGCAATGAGTGCAGTATTCTAATAGGAGTTACACATGACCGATGTTCCACTCTTTAGATGTGTGCCCAATGGCACCGTGAAAAAAACCGACGAGTGACGAAGATGGAGGAATCTGCATAGATGTTTGAAAATTCTGAACGGTGACCACGACGGACTCGATGGACTCCAGGATAAACAAAAAAAAAGGGTCAGAAAGCTTAGGAAAGGTCGAGGGAACAGAGGGCAACGAATGTGGAGTGGACACGCCAGTGATACAGGAGAGAAAAAGCCAACAAACGAGCGTGATGTGTTGAGAGTTCCAAAAGCGAGGGTGAGTGAAACATGGCGGATCGTGAGGGTAGGGTGAAAACGCAGATGCAGAGGGAGGGGGAGAGGGAGGGAGATCAATGATTATGTGACGTAGAGAGTAACCTGTCCACCAGGACGAAATGACTCGAAGGCCATCTGTACATCCTCTGTAGAACCAAGGGATATCAGGTCACCATCCTCGTCCTTGTATCTGACTCGTAATGGGCTGTCATCTCGACGGGGACCACACAGGCGAATCTTCTTTCCAACCTTGTCCACAAGGTCACTGAATTCTGTAGACCGAGGAACTTGGATAACAAAGATATCGTCGTGGAAGTGGACCTTGACTTTCACAGGCGGAGAGAGACCAAGGTGGGAGCCGCTGGAAGTCATGCCCTCGAACGTCTGCGACCTTGACGGCCGTAGCCCTGAGCCTCCAAGTGATGATTCACTGGAGCCAAAAGGGGTGATCGGTGATGAACTGTTTGGCGATTCCTGAGATGAGCCGCGAGTGGATTGGCTTGAGCCACTGCCACGCTTACTCTCTATTGTTGAGCTCTGCGAACGGTGCGACCACGTTGTATTAGGGACAGGAGGAGGAGTTGCTTTTGGGATATATGCGCTTGGCTGACTTGCACTTCTAGATCGACTGAGGGGCATGGGCATGGGCACGCCATTGATGGAGGGAGAGGGCGTAGTGCTCTTCATGTCCTCTAGATCATATGCAGCCTTGAGCTTCTGGGAACTCATTTGATTGTGCAGCGGCATTCGCGGCGGTCGAAGAGCAGAGCCAAAGCTAGCGTCCGTAACAACGCTAGCAGTGGAGCTCATGCGCGACGGTTGTCGGTGATACGGTGGTGCAATAACAGCGGCAGCACCTGGGGGAGGTGGCATGATTCCGTTGGTCGATCTCCATTGAGTGTAAACCTGACCATTGATATCTTCTGTTCGAGCTCGTGGACGGTCAGGCCCGCCATAGGAATCGCGCTCTATGTGCATGCCTTGCCCATTCACGCGGTGCGTGCATAAGGGCGTACTCCCCCGTCCTGATGGTGGTATGCTACTAGATGGTGGGTAATCCTCGTACTCGTCGTCCAAGTCGAATTCGAACCCATCAGCTGAGACGTATCCATGGTATTTACTAGAGTATGATCCAGATGACGAGGCGACAGAGAACTGCTCCTCACTGGAGTACGGGCTCGCGCGATGACGGCCACCAGCGGGGTGAGACGGGAGGTTGTTTACATACTGCGCGTGCGACATCGACGAAGACGCCCTATCATGGGCATAAGGAAGGGGGGATCGTTGGGTGATAGACGTAGGTATAGAAGCGTGGCTGTTGTGTGCAACGAATGGCGAAATGTTACGTTCTGAAGCTCTCCGACTGGCTACTTCCTTGATGAGCCGATTAATCTGGGTTTCCCACTGCTTCAGCTGTTCTTCCGAACGGCATCGGAGAGTGAAATATTCCAGATCGTCGTCACCCCTCCACCAGACAGCAAGGGAGTATGGGTTTGCTGTGGATGAACCTGGAGTGGAGTAGGTGAGAGGCGAGTGAACCGAAGTGCCCGCATACACACCAATCGAGTTTCTGGGAGAGCTTGGGACAGCCTGAGTGACATTGTTTAAGAATATGCGGCCCTTGAGGAGGAGTTGTGTGTCTTTCTTCTTGTTGGGTGCTCCGGGGATAAGCGTAGCTGCAGGGGTGGGCTGCTTCTTCAAGATTGAATTACTCTTGCCTCCTCTCTTGCCGTTCGGGGGCGGCTGCAATGCCTCCTTGCAACACAAAATGATTTTCTCGAAAAGGAACACATGATACTCCCGGTCCACTTCCGACTTTGTGACTGTGAAGATATCGTCGAGTAGGAGGGTGCCAAAATTGGATAAATGGTGGCCTTTCCAATCTTTCACGCGGCCTTCGAGGTTTTCCACAGTCTGGTTATTCTCGGCGCGGCGCTGGGCTTCGTTGATCTTGTCCGTTATGCGTTTAGCTGCGGCGGACCCATCTTGGAGTCCCTCATAGTGTGGGTAATCGGCGGGGGAGGACGCCTTGATTAGAGACTGCAGAGAGAGATAAAAAATCGAGGTCAGTGACACCATCAGATTACGACAAAGCGCTCACATCAAGGAGTAGGGGATATTTGCAGATTCTTTGAACTGGCTTGATTAGAAATGCAGGTAGCTCCGATTTGGCATTGATCAGATTGTTGTGCACCTGAAAACCCCAAAAGGATCAGGACATGAGAATTACTATTTTTGGGAGTCTACCGTCGTCACATCAACTGGCTCACATGGAACTCAGAGATGAACTAGCTGGACAGCCAACACACAGGAACAGACAAAGATCATACATACCGACAAGTTCTGTTCCTCTTTGAGCATGATACCTGCCGCGTTGGTGTAATTGGCACAGTAGGGTTCGTAGACCGCAAACCCGTCCTCCTATTGTTCCCAAATCGGACCATGATCACGAACGGAGTCGTGGGTTGAACGGAGCACCATAGTGAAGAGACAATGAAAACCCCAGATTGAGTACATATTACAGAACCAAAAGAAGAAACAAGTAGGGGTTGTGCTTACGTTCTCCAGGAAGTGAAGGCCCCAACGTTGGTCTTTCCATGGCATTTCGGCAGTGCTCTCCAAGCGGATGAGGAACCTTCTCTGAAAGTTGAGTAGTTGGTTTAGGCCAGGGAAAAGGAGATGAATGGTATCCTGGTCGATGGTATTGCTTTGTGACAGTGCGGTCGCGTATTTCTGTTCCAGAAGTCAGCAAGAAAGGCCAACTCGATGTATGGAGTGCTGACCTGCATGACCTCCAGATCCTGCACGTATTTGCGTTCGGTTTCTACCATCTCCCTGATGATATTGTTACGGGCGGCGTCCTGCGCATTCGGCGGAGCTGCGGAGTGTGGTATATCGTTGAAAAGAGAGTCTACCGATTCCTGGGATGCCAGCAGTGGGGGCGAGGGTGGAGCTGGCTCGAACATGTCGGGTGGTAATAGATCGACAAGAGTAGTCACAGTACTGACAACCTACAGTGCACGAGGTTTACGAGAGCGCATGTATAGCAATGTCAGGGGTACGCACCTTGACCAAACCGTCTGTGGAATGACGGTCCCATAAATCGGAAACTGTGAATCTTTCGCAATTTTCGATTTCAGTCAATCTCATGGCGAACTTGACAATCGCGCGTTTCTTCTCCTTCTCGTTGGTGACATCGAATGTCGCCGCGTCTGTGCTTATCTCAGCAATTGGCATAATTGGAGGGGGTAAGAGATTAAAAAGGTAGCAAAGGGGGATTCCGAGGGTGAAGCAATCCCAAAGCTGTGTTACGGGATCGGTGGACTGGCGGAGGTTGCCCTTGGGAGAAGATAGGATGAAGAAATGGGAGAAGTTGGGAATGCGCATGAGACGGGCACGTAAAGCGGAACATTGCTGGTAGAGGGAAGTAGATGCAGATGCAGCTTTATTGAGGATGTTGTTGTTAGCGACTGGTGTTTCGATTACAAGGCCGGGGTTTGAGGTGATTGACTTTTTACGACCGGCGACGTTCGCCATGATGGCGAAAGAGAAAGAAGGGTTATGTCGGGAGAATAAAGGACAGGAGATTCAAGGATGGGAAAGACTTGGGAAAGACTGAGAAGCCTTGACGAACGCGTATCTTCTGTTGGCGGGTGAATGGCGGGAAACTCGCTTCACCAACTACACATAGATAATCCATTTTTACGCTCCGACCCAGCCCTGTTGATGTACACAAACAATGCACAATATCTATTATCCATTTTTCTTATTTTATTTTATTGTCCTATCCCAAATTACATAATTCAAAACACCGACACGTCCAACACCGGGTACTTCGAGTCCACGCGTCTCACTGTCTTTCGGCGAAAATGAAAGCTGGCGGGGTACGTTGTTTCTGTCACTTCTGAATCCCTATACACGGAGGCTTTTCGTGCCAGCTGGCGTAACCACGACTTGAAAAGGCGCTTTAAACTGTTCCGAGAGATACCACTGATCAGACATCGACCATGGTCTCGCCTCGCAGAGTTCTCAGGTACATCAATCCTACATATAAGACACGAGGCGTAGAGATAAGTGCCAATGCTTGTGTCGCGAAATCTCGATATCTGGCCCCTCTCGACTGTGCGGTCACTGACGTACCACGACATCCTGCCTATCTTGCCTCAATCGACGCATGGTCCCCTCATGCTGGACCTTAGACTGGAGCTCGGAATGGTCAAGGACCAGGAAGAGTTAACTAGGTCGACTACGACGTGGAGAATTAAAAGTCCGATGTGAGCCTTCTGACACTCCGCCCTACTCCGACTGTGAGCAAGGACTCCAACCACCACTAGTACTGCTGTCCTATCATTACATACTGTACATCAAAAACCACTCCTGGCTGAGACCCATGGCACCAGCCCGTTCTAACAGACGCACTCAACACGAGCATCCTGTTCAACTCAGGAATATCCATGATGATTCTTCTCCATCCATCGATACCCACGATGCCGACCTATTTCTCGAGCCCATGATGGGCACCCCCCTCACAGTCTACATCGAGAAAGATGTCGACGATAGGGATGTCCTCGTAGAACTCATCACTGTAAGTGCACCGTGCCCTCTATCTACCATCTACATCCCCCGTCCCGACCTTTCTAATCCAGGTCTTTAGAAACATGGCGGCGCCGTCTCACCTGGCTATAGTGGTACTCCGTACATCCTGGGCGAGTGCATATTCTTCTTGCTCGTATTTAAAGGCGCACTCTCATCCTCTTCCTTGCAGTTGATCCTCATAAAGAGTCTGGTCAGAATTTATACCGCCAGTATGCTGGAAAAAAAGGCAAAGTCGTTCTCCACTACCGATGGGTGCATGAATGTATCCGCGTTGGTGCACTCCAGACCTTTCAGAACAATTGGGCAGGGTGCAAGGTGGCAGGCACCGAAAAGTCAGTCTCCTCCGTCCCATACAATATCATCCTCTGAACTACTCGAAGAGTCAATCCACCAGCTCTCGTTCCTTCCCAGAATGATCCAACCCACGCCGGTCCGTCGACCCAAGTTACGTCTATGCAACCTATCGCTTCAGCGATGATTCCAATCGGTCCGACTGACCCCCTCGTCCACCCGCCCCAAGCCCCATACGGTTACCCCGTCTATGGCCACCCAATGCATCCACCCCCTCGAGGCATGCAGCCCCCTACAGCAGCTCCACCTCAATCGTGGCAAGCTCCTAACGCCATCGCACCACAACAGACGCACATGGCGCCTCCCCAGCCGCCGCCCGGGATGCTGCCCCGTCCTCCACAACCATACCGGGATGGCCCATGGGTAACTGGTTTTGAGCAACCTCCGCCTCATATGGTAGGCGGGCCGAGTGGGCCTGCGTATGACTACAGGTACAGAGATGATCAACCGGATTGGGCGACTGCACCTCCTAGTGATTATCCTTACGATCCCGCAACAGTGAGTTGAGGAATCAAAGGCGCGCATGGTCGATAATTGATTGCGTTATGCAGTACGAGCAACCTTACGAGCAAGCCCCGCCTTTTATGCCGGAGGCAGGTCCTTCGACTGCAGGCCCACCCAGTACACCGGCCGACAATGCTGCTTCCGAGAAATCTCGTGGTCGGAAGCGA
Organism: Paxillus rubicundulus Ve08.2h10; assembly: GCA_000827395.1. Taxonomy (NCBI): domain Eukaryota; kingdom Fungi; phylum Basidiomycota; class Agaricomycetes; order Boletales; family Paxillaceae; genus Paxillus; species Paxillus rubicundulus. The sequence goes on along the minus strand of KN825218.1, from coordinate 8,312 downwards.
ACTCGGAACCAGGCAAGCCTCTACATGATTTCGTTCTCATTCTACAATCCATGCTCAAGGCATCTCGTAGGGAACTCCCGCTGCGCCACCCTCGACCCTGGTTCTCAATAGAAAAAATCCGCCCGCTCGATCCCCCACACCTCCCAATCGAGTAATCAAGAGCACATACGGAGGAAATCTCTTCACTTCGGATGATGTGCTATACCTCAAGAAATATATCGATTACTGTCAAGAGCAGGGTCTGGTACTCAGGTTCGTGCTCCGTACTCTCCATGGGAAATTTGAAATCAAGCTCGTTATTACGCATAGTTTGAGAGAGATATGTGAGAGGATAGCTGTAAAGGTACGTAGTAATGTTTAGCGGACCTACCGAACGATAGTTGATGTCATTCTTCTACCTTCCGTCGCTAGGCCCCGCATCATACGTGAGCACAGTGGCTTCGTTTTTCCTCTTTCCCCGCTAATTAACGTCCTCTCCGTGCAGATTCTATTCTTGGCGACGTTACTGTAACAAACATCAGATCAGGCTTGGTGGCTACTCCATGGACCTTGGGGATTCAGGGACACCTCAAGAAGATGGAGAACAAGAACCAGTCGAAGTGGAGCAGCAAGCGAGCGTTGGTACTGGTCCGGGGATCATTGCTGCGGCCCAGCAACGGTTACAACAAGAGGGCAACCAACCGCGTAACCGGTCCCCGACTCCTCCGCGGGCGTTGTTCAGGAGTACGACGGGTAAAGGGGTCGCGTTTACGGATGAGGATGTGACGTTTTTGGTGCGATTCATGGAATATAGGAAGTATGTGGCGAGTTACGGGTGGTGCCTAGATCGGTGGGCTGACTCTTTCTCCCCTGTAGATCTCAGGATCGCTTCGACATGGTAGCATTCTGGAAGGACGTTGCCACGAAGGTGAGCAATCAACTAAATAGCGCTCGCAACGTTGCTAATTGTCTTCGTTATCCATAGGCACCTCACCATTCTCGCGCATCATGGATGAAGTTTTGGCGTCGCCACAAACACGAATTACATAGAACAGAAGGGGACGATCCCTTACCTCACCCACCCGAAAAGAAGATGCGGTACTCCCGCTCAGACGATATCCTTCTAGCCCAGTATTTCTCCACGAAGCCTGAGGGCACATCGGATAAGATTTTCCAAGCGTTTGGAAGACTCGTAAGTGTTGGTTCCGCGACTTTGTAGTGGTACACAACTAACCAGTCATCATTTGTATAGCACCCTCATCATCCGTGGAAGGGATGGCAGGAGCACCACCGGATACACAAAGCCAAGATTGATCATCTTATCCAACGGCTAACGAATGGAGAAAACATTGACGTCGACGATAGCGTGGCGGACTCGACGGAGGTCTGAGGGTGCTTCGATTCTGTCTTCTCCTTAACTTCCCTATGTCTCCACTGGGTCTACATGATGTACAGTATAATTTTCTGCGACAGAAAAAGGATTGTGTTTATCTTATCATACGCCCTCATTTCACTGTAGTCCCATGGCCAGGCTCACGCAGTAACTGGACATATTACTCATGTTGTGGCAGTGGCCCGGAGTTGTCCGAGCACCAGTACCGCTCATCGCTGAACTCAGTCGAGACAGAGTGTTGATCTAAGGTCTGCAATATCACCACCATGGTCCAAGGAGAGCTTGAGTATTTAACCCAAGGACAGGTAGATCAGGTAAGGGTAGAAGTTATTCCATGCCGAAATGCAAATCATTGCGTTACCTCAACTTGAACTCACTAACTCACTCCACTCAGTTTTATCAAGATGGGTAGGTCGGTCGTGCTTCAGTCGAGGCGTCCATGAGGCAATTATGTGATGGTCGCTGGCAGCTACATCCGCATACCGAGCTTTCTTTCACAAGATCAAGTCTCGTCTCTTCTTCAGCGTTCGAAGATCCTGTTGGAAGGATTCAGCCTAGAAGATCATCCGCTTGTAAGTATTCATTAACAGTTCTTCCTCCCCAGCCCAGTATTAATGACGCCCGTGCATGGTAACTCGCCGACAAGATCAAGTTCACTACGTCAGACAAGAACCACGTTGGTGACGACTACTTCCTTAATTCGGGTGATAAGATCCGTTACTTCCTAGAGGAGGATGCTGTCGATGAGAATGGCCAGCTTACAAGAGATAAAACGAAAGTGGTCAACAAGATCGGACACGGTGCACTGCTTCGTTTGTGCGGTAACCATTGGGAACGGATCGCTGACTCGGGCTATGTTGGATGTGGACAGCTCTACATATGCTGGATCCCGTCTTCCGGAATATCACTTTAGAGAACGAGAAGTTGAAAGCTGTTGCACGGGATCTAAGGTTCCATCACGATCCTGTTGGTGAGCCAGATATCCTCTCGAATTCCGGGGCCAACGTTGACGTAGATGTGGCAACCTGAAGCCCTTCAGTCAATGATCATCTTCAAGCAGCCGCTGATTGGAGGCGCTGGTAAAATTTCTCGAATATTTGCTGCGTCATCGTTTGCTTACTATTAGCTTAGTCCCTGAGCACAATGATTCGTGAGTAGGGTAGATAATCCAAATTTATATCCTCTCTCATGTCGCCACACGACCGGGTCAACTTAAAGAACTTTTCTTGTGCGTCGCTGTCACGGGCTCCTGTATCATTTTTACGGATAGTGCATTACTGCAGTACACCTCCCCTCCCACTGCCCTGGGTTTCTGGATACCTTTGGAACGATGCACACCAACCAACGGAGCACTATCTTTCCTCCCCGGATCACATCTTACAACACCAATCACGAAGCGTTTCGTCCGCCTTCCCGGGGGCGGAACTGGGTTCGAACAAATCTCTCCTTCAGTTTCTCCGGCGCTGGACACCAGCGCTACAAGCAAAGTTGCGGCCGAAACGAGTGCTTCTGAGGGACAATATATATTAGAAGCATGTGAACCAGGTGGGCTTCCCTCGCCCTCGGTGGCCGCCAATGCTCATGCTTCTCATCGATGTCGCAGGGGACTTGGTGTTGATTCATGGCAATGTTCTGCACAAGTCGGAGCGAAACACAAGTAGAAAGACTCGTTATGCGTATACGTTCCATATGATTGATACTCCCCCCTATGCTCACTACGACGAGAAGAACTGGCTTCAACCCACTCTGTCAATGCCCTTCCCGAAGATTCTTGGCGCCCCGAACGAGATAACAAGACCCACCACCGGGTTCTGACAAGATTGTGGATTTGAAGTCGGGGTTTATAATGATGCACAATAAGAAGGTTTATGTATAAACAGGATATGTTGGATGTTTCCCTACGTTTCCACGGAACTACTCCGCGATGTCGTTAGCCACCACATACAATTGGCCCCACTCCACCACCGTCTCCGGTGTCAAATTATACAATTCATCAATGAGCGCTGGTAAGAACGTCCCTGAACCGTGCACGTCTGGCCGCAACGCAGCACGCTCCCCTGCAATTGTGAGCGCTAGGATACTTTGTAAAGTCTAGATCAGCTCCAATATATCCACAACCTCGGATTGCTATGGTCTCACCCTCCGACCGCGCCCATCAACATGTCGCCTTTCACAAGCTTTCCTCTGCCATCTTCGTTCCTCGCCCGCGCCCAGGCGCCGGCACAAAATATTGCGATGCAGGTACCAACTAAACATCCGGATCCTGTGATATCACCGAGGAGCCTGTGCCCATTCCCAAGCTTGACCACCGTTGTACCGTCCGACACCCAATCAGTCACCCCAGTGAGAGCAATGACGCATCCTAACGATTCCGACAGTGGTTTGCAGTAAAGAAAACCATTTGGGACAACTCACGTTCTTTTTTTGCCAGGTTTCTGACGAATGTGGCCGGATCAGCGAACCCAGGACCGACGCTGTCGACCCCCCTAGCTTGCACCTGAGAAGCCATCAATGTGTCATGTCAACATTTTGAAACGCAATAACCAAGAGGGAAAAAACTGTGATGCACAGACCGCTTCCGAATCAGCCAGCGCAGCAAGCTCTCCCGCGTTGCCCTTGATGACGCTAGCTTGCCAAGAGTTCAGCAACTCAACAGCAGTCTCGCGACGGAACTGTGTCGCTCCCACACCAACAGGATCAAAGATAACCGGTTTCTTCTCTTCATTGACAAACTGTCCGGCGAGTAACATGGCTTCTTTATCTTTTACAGTGCCGAAGTTGATCAGCAGTGCGCTGAGGGCACGACTGAGGTCGTACATCTCTTCCGGTGCTGTAGCCATGATGGGACTTGCACCCAGAGCTAGAGTGGCATTGGCAGATTGGTTGGTCACGACGACATTCGTGATCTAAGAGCAGTGAGGCGTGGTGAATGCAAGGTATGATAAAGACCGTTACCTGATGGATGAGAGGACCAATCTCCCTTATAAGTCGCATCAGGTCAACCACGCCAGCTCTAATCGACTCGACAGTGTAGGGAATGACCGGTGCGGCTTGAGTGTTGGTTGCGATGGACCAAGAGACGTAGACATCCTTTAGTATCTGGGCAGATCTAAGCGGATCGAGAGACGCGACTATCTCTGAAACGACGGCCACTCCGTCCAGTCGATGCCCTGTAGTCGACACGGACCCATGCAGGGTTCTCAATAGATTGGTGGACTTGATCCCGCCTAACATCCAGATTACAAAACCCTCAACATCGAATCAATGGGAGTCATACCGATACCGACGGCTTTCACGGAGGTACCATCCAGAGCACTGAGCAGGGGCCCAATTTCCCGGACACCAAGGATGGGGTTCGTCAGCTGTTTGGTACTGGTTGTCCAAATAGCTCCAATGCCGACATAATCGGCACCATCTTCCACAGCTTTCCTGACATGGTCTATGTTACTGCAAGACACGCCGATGATCTTTCCAGGATGGAGAAGTTTCCGTGCGACATGCACCGGCATGTCTGTTTGCCCTAGGTGCACACCATCTGCATCAACAGCCAGAGCAATATCGATGCGGTCGTTGATGATAAGGGGAACCCGAAATTCGTTACAGATATCTTTGCTTTGCTGGGCGACCTGGAGAAACTGACATGGTGTTCATAAATGATGATTTCGATCAAGAACGATTGAAAGATCAACTTCATACTTCCAATGTGTCCGATTTCTTCTCTCGGACTTGCACGACGGTTACGCCTCCCTGCAAGGCCTGACCGGAATTCAAGGGTCAATCAAAGGTTCTCCATCAGGGTCAAGATGCAATTAACCTCTCTGAGAGAGTCGTTGTACGCCTATTTGGATTGAGTCGCAAAGTAAGCGTAGGGTTGTGATGGAAGAAGCTGACCTTCCCCTCAGGAAGTAGCCCTCGTCCAGTGACGAGGTACAAGGAATAGTCAACCGCCATATTCGCGGTTGTGGCTTGTAGATGTACGAATCTGTTGCAGCCTGCTAGAGTCACGACCCACCAGTACCAATCAGTGATTATTACTAGTACGTGCCACCGATGCAAGTCTCAGAGATATGTTTTTTCTTCTTCTCACGATCACCAAGTTGACGAGAACGTTTGGTGAGAGCAGGCATTAGTGACTGGTGACTACAGACCGTGGAGCAACCTGCGGCAAAGATAAAAATAATAGCAGTTAACCTGAAGTAGAATCAAGTTATTCCTTATCCACTATGAGAGGAGAGTTGCACAAGTGTTTCCCTATAGCTTCCTGTTTTCCTGTTTTCCTCAGAGCCTGTAGAGGTATAATGCAGGATTATCATATGTAGTGTCGACGGTCGCAAAGAGCGCTACGTGAATTTTGCATACCAAGTGCAGAAATAACGCATCACGACCAGTAGTGCTCTATCATCCTGAGCTCTAGCATGCCTGCCAGTCTTTTGGAGTCCTAAGAAGCCCCATGTTGCCACACCTTACGCCGTGTCCCACCCCGCCTTCGACGCTTCCTCCTTCTCTCCCGCTCAAGCCCCTGGGGGAGGAAGGATACATAGCACGCCAATCGCCCCACATGTCCCGTGGCGAACATCTCTCTGACATTTGGCACCAGGAGTAACACAGCTCCCATCCAATCACTGAGTATGTGGAACACATAGAATGGAGTCTTCTCAGCCGGGGCGCTCCCTAAACCGGAAGCTGTAGATGTAAGAGACGTTGTATGGTGGTACATGAGTGCTAGACGGAAAATGGCGGATGACGCCTTTTTCGGGAGGTGAGTTCAATGCTAGTCCATGCAAATCACCACAGACTTACAGTGCATGCGAGTATCGCGAGGATGAAATTGACATGGATGGGGCGCACTCTTGGAAGGTGAGGCGCCCGGATAGTCAAGACGGTGACGAAGATGATGAGAGCCAGTGCCATACTGGAGCTCACATATCTGGAAACAACAAGTCAGGAAACGAAATTTCATCATTGGGCATAGGAAGACCTGGTGATCATGACTTCATTTCCAGTACCCGCGTCTTCAAAGAAATTTTTGTACTTTGTATTCCCAATAATACTGGGAGGGTAGCAGTCAAGAAAACCAACCTAAGGATATCCGTGAAGGGCGATAGAAAAACCGCCGATTGGGCTGATCAAACTGGAGAGCGCCATCGTGAAGATTATGTGGTCCATTACCACGTGCGGGTGATAGAGGAATCTGCGATGATGAGGTTGTGCCAACAGGCGAATCGAGACTGCCTAGATGGTCAGGAGCAGGACCCTTGGTCGAGTTGATGTATAGACAGCGTAGAAGCTGGACGGTGTCTGAAACTAGCGCAATATAGGCGAGGGCGATCGTCAATTCCATGTAAGTCGCTAGTCCCGACGAGGACTGCTTTGCCATGCACGGAGTGAGAATATAAAAGGTGTTGGAGGGATAGGACTTGCACAGAACGCAGTCTGCAGACGTACCTCTCAAATACTGTCAGCACTGCGTTTACACTCAGGATGGTTCTTGAATGTTCAGTGTGGGCTAGGCGAACGGAGAAAACGGAGAGGAGAGGTGCGTATTGGATGGCGAAAAAGATAGAGGAACCAAAGTCTGAGAAGAGGGCTACACCACTAACTGGGGAGGGGACCGTACATCTGCAAAACTAAGCGAGTCAGCCTGCATCAGCCTGAACGCCCACTGGCATTTGGCAAGTCCTTAGAAAATACTTTTAGGAACTTACGTTGTAGACCCTAGCAAGACCCTAGCATACCAAACATGGAAGTGCCTTTGACGGATCTCACAGCCACAGTATATCAAGATTTCGTTTACAACGTAGCTTGATCTTATCTGCTAATCTACACACTATTACAAATCCATCATAATGCACCAAGTCCCCCCATCTCGAACCCACGGGCAATTATCATATCTACCAGCCCATCGTACCCTGCTCGATCTGCACTACCTACAGCAGGCAAATGATTCTTGTGTTCTCCATGAGCTTGTAAGTTGTCCCAAACTTGAAATTCACCTGGAGAAAAGACCCCTGTCGAGTGCTCCGCAAGTGTCCACTGGAACATAGTTCCCGAAAAGACCAATACCCGGTCCAGATTCTTGCGGTTACCAGCCGTGTTGAGGGACAGATATCGACAGTATCGCTTCTCGTTCCACAGCATGTGGATCGCAAGTTGTGCAATCGCTGGATGACCAAATGGGACTGTTTTGCGATGGCCACTGGCAGCATTCTGCGAAACAATATATTTGTAATAGTGTTAGTAATAAAATAAATACACTCACCGTTTTAATACCATCGAGATATGAGAAGTCAGAAAGCAGTTCAGCCACGCGCTCTTGTCGGTGGTGGACTTCTCCACCTTGAATGTCGAGTGGGATTGTGAGTCCATACAAATGTGTAACAAGAGTTCGCACAGCATCTTTGAAATCATTGCGAATATTGAGGGCACAGTCCTTCAATTTTTTCATCTCCTTGCTAAGGTCCTGGTCGAGCCACTCGCTAACACCTGCTAAAGGGCAAACTTGCAGTGAATAGATGCATGTCTATACTCGGCTCTGAACAGTACCTCCTAAATGTGGCAAGGCCACGCTATGCAAAGCGTCTCTTATGTGAGCATTCAATGTTTCTGTATTTGGGAGAATGTCACTTGTGAAGAGTGCCATCTTCAACCTGTAGCGCGCATCATCACTGATTCGGTCCTTCACGTACTTCAAGAGTTCCATGGGTGCAACACCCACAGAACCAGAAGTCCCCAGAGCTTCAAGTTGTTGTACAGCTACTACTGCAGAGGGAGCTAGTAGCAATTGTGGAGGGGGAGGGAGACGGATATGGCTGGAATCCCTTTCAACACCTTGCGGGGCTTCTCCTGCTTGCTGCATTAAAAGAGATGAGTCAGTAAAATTCTCTATTTTGCTAGAATACAAGTAATCTTACCCTAATGACACCTTGTGGTTGCAAGACAC
>KN825217.1:0-25909 GCA_000827395.1 Paxillus rubicundulus Ve08.2h10 | reverse complement strand
GGATGGATGCTGAACAGTATGTGGCCATTTTGGAGGATTGCTGCAGAGCATGGAGGATTCTGGAATTCCTGCAAATGAAGTCATCTTCCAGCAGGATAATGATCCCAAGTATACCTCCAGAAGAGCCCAGATCTGGTTTGAGGAGCAAGATATCAAGCTTCTGGATTGGCCTGCTTATTCTCCAGACCTTAACCCCATGGAACACACTTGGGGTCATCTCAAAAGACACCTCTCAGATTATGATAGGGGTCCAACAGGGGTTCATCAATTATGGCATAGGGTGGTGGTAGAGTGAGGGAAGAATTCTGTGGAGGAGTGTCAGAAATGGATAGAAAGTATGCCTAGAAGGATTCAAGCAGTTATCAAGGCCAAGGGGGGTCATACCAAGTACTACATACCCTATTTTATACAAAGTCAAACAACTGTCCCAATGAGTTGTCATTTTGACATGACTGCCATTTCATCAAATGCTTACCAAATCATTTGACCCTTACACCAAGGGAAAGCCAAGAGTGAGTACTTTATTTTAAACACTCATATGATATGGCCTAGGGTAAGGGGTATTCATGGGTATTGACTTTAGTGAAAAACATGCAAACATTGGGATGGTTTTTTGAGCCACTGTAAGATAATGATGGAATGCCCCTGGAGGTTTGGGAGTAATGATAAGGAAAGGATGATAGAATAGGATGACAACCCATGCAAGTTCCAGACAGACCTTGAAAGTGATGTTCAGAAAAAAAAATTAAACCTCTCTTCACTCATATTCATAGGTGAAACATCAGTAAACTAAAAAATCTCCCATAGCAGTTTTTTATTACGACACTCTAGTGACAGGTCTTCACAGTGCTCACAGATGCCCCAGAACCAACTTTGCTCACAGCCATACAGTATCACCCAACTTCACAGTCATCCACAGTATCTACCATACTTGCTAGTACTACTCAGTAGTATTATAATATTAATATGACTTGGATTCATTTGGACGAAATTTGTGTTTGTCTAAGGTCATGTGACCAACCTATGTTTCCCTCTTTGTTCGCGTAGTCAGTGTTTACATAACTCATTCCTGCCATTCAATCACACCCGTCGTACTTGCCTGCAACGTGCCGCAACAGCACCACACCTAAAACAGCTCACCCGCACTTCAACCGTGCCCGAGACTGCACAACCCCCGCCGTTTCAAAAGTGAACCCAACATGTCGAAAACGGACCCATCACCTCAAATTGGACCCACTGCCTCGAAGACGGACCTACCGCCCCAAGAGTGACCCCGCCGTCTCAAAAGTGAACCCGACCTGTTGAGAATGGACCCACCGCATCATTAATGAACCCGTCGCATGACCCCGCCGTCTCGAAAGCAGACCCGACGTGTTGAAAACGGATCCACCGCCTCGAAAACGGACCCGCCACTTCCACCCACTCGTTTTTCACCGCACCCGCTTGTTTTTTCATCCCGCCCGCTCGTTTCCGAAATTATATTGTATTATGTAGTTACTAGTAGCTGAATATGAAACATCTCCCTCGTACTGGTGTGATCAGAGCGAGACAACCGAGATATATGGGCACTGAGTGTTATGTACAGTTGACCACAGGACAATAGTCAAATGTGATGAGCTGTCCAGCATGGACCTTTCTGTCCAGCTCATGCCAGTTTGCTGATGCTGATTGACAATTTAAGTAGATCGGAGACACGCGACCGACTTGGGGACACGAAGAGGGGTGGGTGCCGTGGCACAAGACACCGGAGGTGGCAGTTCTCAGGGGCGCGAGAACGTACACCGGACGGGTTCTAGCCGTCGTCGTTCTGATTGGCTCTGTGCTAGCGAGGAGCCACCCTGCATCAGAAACCCAAAAACGCGAACGCCGAAAAAAGCTCATAAATGTCTGAAAATTGAACCACTTTGGGTATGGTACAGGTACATGGCCCGCTAAGCCTCGCTTTAAAGGCTTGTTCAACCAATGGGAGACTTGCAAAGTACAGTGCACCAGTAACGTTAATCGACGACCTTGCAGATGTGGTGCAGGTTGTCCACCCATCTCTCCGACTCACTATCTCTATGAGGGCGCACGTCCCCCTACTTTCGTGGACTGTGGCGTCATCCGAGAGACTCTTAACAAGGATCCCGCAGAGCACATCTACGGTATATACGTCGCATTGTCCCTCGAGCCCGCGGTGACTTCCCCACCTGAGGGAGAGGAACTTGTTCATCGTTATCACCAGACCCCCGAGGGTGACAGACCTCAAATATGCGTGCCAACGTGTTGTCCTTCGAGATACAGGGTATTAGGTGCAGAGGCTGATTTATACGGTATCAATACGGTATGAGGACAAGACGTTCGGAATGCTACAGGGGTTGCTCCAACTCTGTCTGGTATATATATAATATATTATGCATCGCAAAGCTGATCGAGGATGAGATGAGGTTAAGAAACCAGGGATGCGAGAAAATAGCGGTCGAGGTACAGATAGCAATGGTCAAGGAGTAAGAGGTCTAGGGTATGAACATTTTGGTTGCTAGAGGTCAGTAAGGTGAGCAAAAGGGTTCTCGGACTTGACGCCGACTTTGGGACTGCAACCAGCGTAGGATGAAGACTTGTACTTGAGGTCAGACAATGTGGTATACTGACAATCACTCAGGTGATGGTGATCTCTTGAGAACCCTCCTCCTCTGGTGGTGGCGGAGGGAGCTGAATCTTGATGGTGAGTACACCGTCTCGCATCTCAGCCGTAATATCATCGGGCTGAAATAAAATGCCTGTGACAATTGCTGTCGTTGAAGTAAAGGACAGGCTCACCCTCGTTTCGTTCGGCACGACAAAGGTACGGGAAAACAGGCCGAACTTTCGCTCTCTCAAGGCGTAGACATCCTCGGTGAAGTCGGGTTTGCTTCTACCAGTCACCACGACTTGCTTCACCCGGTTAAAGGCAGAGGTTGAGAGGACGAGGCTGATGTCGCTTCTATTCATCCCAGGTAGCTCAAGCATTGCAGTCAAGATATGGGCTTCGGTGCTGTAATGTATATCCGTCCGAGGCATGAATTTGGGACCATCTGGCAGCCTACTTGCAGCATTGGCCGGACTGATCAACGAAGTCCTGCCACATGACAATGAGTGTATCTCTTCCTAGCTGCGAAAAGAAACTCACGTCGCTGAGACGGTACCGGAATAACCGGCAGGTATTCTTGCAGGTGTTATTGTGGGCGCAGGCATGGACGTGCTTGAGGATGCTTGTCTTGGAAATCTCACACTCTGGGTTTCTTCAGGCTCTCTTCTAGATCTAACAACTCCTGGTCCCGCAGCACTCTGAGGACGTCGATATGGGTGCGCCACCATGCGAGTATCCGTATGGGTGGGTGATGCACGTGTGCGAACAGGCCCTGCCACGCCATGATGAGAAGCTCCTGCAGAGGGAGGCCCCGAAGGTGGGCTAGCGCTTGTTCCAGCATGCATATGATGCGTCGTATCAACATGAATAAGCGGTCTCATGTGCTCAGGATGGATCGATCCCGCCAATGACATATGATGCAAACGAAGCTCATCACCCTCAGCATGATGGCCAGGTATGGGATTCTGGCTGGGCACAATAGGAACCTGTTCTTGAAGCTGGATTATTGCTGGTGATGATGTGGCGCGTACACCCCCCTGTCCTTGCTGCTGTAGTGGATGCTGAAGAACTTGCTGCTCAAGGTGCTGGTGTTGTTGTTGGTCACCACCGGCTTCCCAACGATAGGAGGTCTGGGGCGTTGTAGGCGTTGATGAGTGCCCAGGAATGTATGAGTATTGGTACGACATGAAAAAAAGGGGGATTTGTGGGTGCAGATCCACTTCTCACCTCTTTATAGCCCGCCATGGCTCTGAGTCAAAATGAAGACGGATCCGAATTTGGGGCGGGACACGAGGCGTAATTGTCGGTAGGACCCCGAAACGTGCCCGCCCTTCGCCACACTTCCCTTACCACAAACCCTCAGGTGGCAAACTAAATGGCACCAGAATCATCGCTCAAATACCCCGCTAATAGACTATGGCTTTTCATAAGTATCCTCCATCCGTTTTGCTCAGAAAATATCTGCAAGGTTGGATATTTTACAGCATCTGCTTGCAAAGCACAGCCACTGTCGGGAAGCTTCCGGGGTCCGTCACTGCACCCTCACGATATCATTGTTCGTCTCATGGGGATGTAATTCGATGGAGAACAATGGAGCACTGATCTGCAGAACGGTAAATACGGTTTATCGTATATTTGAATGGAAATGCCGTCAGTTTCCTAGCCCAAAACGTCTGACGTTTTGCAGAGGTCAGTTTCCCTGATGGGGCAGTCGCGTACAGAAAATCCGAGAACTTGTGTCCAGTATGTTGGTCGAAAAACCCACGAAAAAAGGGGTTATCCAACCACAGCTTTCATAGCGTGTGGTGATCATCTTCTCAAATCCTGTCTGTTTTCTTTATTTCCATGTTCCCCAGAGTCAGGATCTTCCGTTGTGGATGCAAGACTCTGGCTGCTGGCCCGGGAGCGGGGAATGAGCGTCCCTGTCTCTGCGATCCTCGCGCCCCTCTCTGCACTCTCCCTCCGGCTGCTGCTTCGACCATTCATAAGCGTCCCTCCACGAGCGTTTGATCCTCGCGGACTCAAAGGTTCCACAGGAGACGTATCTCGACGTGGAAGGTAAGATATCACAGGCGAACCATACGACGAGGATAACGATGGCGGTGGAACAGATGGATATGTCAGCGTATGCGCATTCGACACTGGATACGGTGCCGGTGGATTAGAATGCAACGAAGCTGACGAGGGCGGTGTCGTGAGCTGAGTGCCGTTGCTCAACAAGCTCCCAGGATGAGTTGACATGACTGGCGAAAATGGGAACGGCGACTCGGTAGATGAGGGCGAATGTGATAGCGGCGTATTAGTTCCTGAGACATTGTTGAGTACTCGGTGCATCGATGATGACGGTCGTGGGATTGGTACGCCATGTGATGGAATTGGTACACTGTGCGTGGGTCGTGGAACCAACGAATATATCACCGAGGTGCTTGGAGAGGACAGATTGGATGCCGACCGTCGATGTGTGGGTTGCGAGTACGGATCCGGTGACGAGAGTCCAACAAGATTGTCTACAGACAATCCAAGCTTCACAAAGGTAGACTCGTCAGCAGAGAACTCACTACTTCATACCGTCCGACTTACTCGTCGTCTGTGTTCCAAGAGCTCTTCACGGTAGATGTCGTTCAGCCGCGAGATACGCACATAGTCCCGCTCAGTGTCGACCAGGCGATTTCGCAGTTGCTCATTTTCGTGCCGCATGGCTTCCAGCATAACCTCAGCGCTGGGGGCCGTCGGATCGTAGTTGCTCAGGGATACAGTGCGGGCGTCTGGAGAAGCCGATACTGATCCATTAGCATTTGAGATTCGCTGCTGCTGGGCCCTCAGCGCTGAAAGCTCCCTGTTCAGCCTGTTCACATGAGACTCGGACTCGGCCTCCAGCGCATTTTCGAGCTGGATCTTCTCCTCGCGGAGCTGGGGCAAATTGTCACACCTGAACTGAGGTACAAGAATTGGGCTAGCAACGCACCTGCTCCAGTTTTCGGGATAGCACATTGATTATCCGTTCTTCCTCAGCTTCATACGCATTTATCAGGTTCTCCTCCCGCTTGAGATTATTTGTGGGGTTGGTTGTGGCAAATCGACGGATAGGAGAATCAGACATGTTTGAAGATCGTATGAGAATTCGGCTCGATAGCTGTTTGGCTTCAGTACAGAAACGTTGTATTTCCAGGGAACACAGGCCAGGGAAATAGCTGGAGAGGCTTGAGTGTGGTGGCGACAGACGGTCGAACCTAAAGAATGTTGCCAAGCTGCAATCCTCTATCCGCCACCGTGGCAAGCCGGATCCCGGCAATTTCACAGGTATAGGTAATTTGGTGCCTGCGGTGTACACCAGGATAAAATAATGTCATTTCTAATCGAAAAAGACAATCCCCATCAAAAATCGTATCCTTCTACTCTGAACGTCTTTCCATACTGCAAATAACTATCCATGATCTTCAAAATAGGCTCGGGAAGCCCCATACTAATCAACGTGAACGAAATTTTGGCGTGGCCGTGGATCTGCCCCAGTTTGAAGAAGCATCGGGCAACAAGTGTAGGGTACTAAGGGGGGCTTAGGTAGTGCACACTTGAATAATATGATATACTCACCGTCATCTCCGTGTAATCGGCATATTGGTACGCAGCCACTCGGATAGCAGCCTGAATAGTTCGGGTGATATCGCCCTCCTCAGCGTACATCTCGAGGAGCTTCGCCCAAGGCTTTTGAGAGTATCGCGTAGTTTCAAGGCAGCGTTGATAGGCTTCTTTGGCCTCTTCCTTGTGGTGTAGACGAAGACCCAAATCCCCGAGAATCTCCCATTCCATGCCCGTTTTCCGATAAGCGACGTGTTGGGTCTTGAAATGCGCGACTTCAGCCCTGAATATGGTCCAGACTCTCAAGTCCTGCGAAGTATCTTGTCAGATATTACCCAACCCAAGGGCCACGTTGCAATCACCTCGTAAAGGACCATGAACAAATTGTCGAGCCAGCGTTCGCATAAACGCTTGTTCGTGAAGGAAAACGTGTCTTGACTGCTCCTCGGTGAAACATCCGATTCCTCGTTCGCAACCGCTGAGATTGGCTTCTCGATGGTGGGGCTCACAATTCCGTTTCTTCCGGCTTCCTTCCCGTTACCGTTCACAACTGCTGCCAGCTCCCGTTCGGTCTGCGACTCCGAAGACACACGAATGATAGGAATGCTGCTGGAGACGCCCAACCCCTGAACGTCGCTCTTGCTATCGACAGATTCACTGGACTTCTTCGGGCTATGCACGCCTCTGATAGACGCATCATCATCCGCAGCAGACGACGGGTTAGGCACCACGGAGCGACGCACGACCGTTCCGTCTTCATGGATGACCGCATTCCCAACGTCCGCGCTTGACCCGGGCTCAGGTGGCTCACGCCGATTGAGCATCGCGTTTTGAATGTCAACGTGGGATTTTTGCATGCGGTATTCTTCTTCCATGACAAAGACGGAGCTCCGGGACTTAAGAAGCTCGTCCCAGCCGATCTCAGAAACAAGACGAGTGAGCAGAGAATAGGCCCTGGCCCATGTTCCTCGGAGGCCCGGTGCGGGTAGGCGAAGCAGCGCGGGGTCAGCCTGTGGAAAATGTAGTTGAACGAATGAATGTATGCCGAGGACAGATGTTCATCTACCTCGTCATCTTCGGTCTTCAGTTTTTCCGGCAAGATGTCCCCAATTTGCCGTTGGAAGGGAAGATGCACGCGGGAGGTTGGAATAGTGCGGTGCGCATCCCTTCCATTGAAAGTAAACATCGGACAAGAGTTCAGCGTGAGGAGAGCCTGAAACGATTACTCAGAAAAATCCTCATCAGCAAGACACTTTACCCACAGAGTCGTAATCCTTTGTTTCGATGTACAACTCGGTCAGCTTCTCCCATGTGACAAACTCGCTGGGGGCACAGTTGACTGCCTCCTTGGCAAGTTTGACGGCCCAATCAGCTCTGCCTTTCGAGCGGAGGAAGTCACTCTGTACATGAAAAAGGGTGTACGACCGAGGTGTGTGCTTCATGGCTGCAGACATGATCTGGACAGCTTTAACCTCTTCATCTATGCGCGAATGAACGTGGTTTCAATCATGATAGGATGAAAATCGCATCAGACGTACTCATCCCAATGTAACTTTTGGCCAATAACGAGGCCACTTCCGGTTCACGAGCTGAGAGTTTTTCGAACAGGTTGGCAGCTTGTTGGTATCTCCCGCTGAGACCAAAGTACTTCATTATGCCAGCCGTCAGATGGTTCGAGACGACTGTGGCAACCTGAATTTCGGGGTCAGAGCCTACTTGCCAACCTGCAGGCGCGTTAGTCGGTGCAAGCTCTTCTACAAGCTCACTCGTGAGTACCTTTCGTAAATAACGCCTCAGCAGCCAGTAGGAACCGCATTTCGCCTTCTGTCGTGGTGATAGGATCGAGCTTACGGTACGCGTCAAGCCAGTAGGTTGCATCGTCTGAGTAGAGAATGGCGCGCAAGAGTGCAGAAACGTAGGTCTCCTGCCAAAGTTCAGCAGTGGCTTCATGTCTGAGCTTGTGAATGAGCCAAACGTAATGAGAGGTAGTGAACAGGACAAACCGCTCGCCACGCAAATCCACGACATAGGCATGTACACCGCCCGGGATTTTTACATCGACACGTACGTCGACGCGGGAGAACGCGTTGAAACAGCTGTGAGAACGCTTGATTCGCAAATAAGGTAGCCAAATCGCGTGAAACCTACCAGTAACATCCATTCCTGACTTTCCACGATGTACCCTTTGAGAACCATGCGGAATTGTCTTCGATAGAGTAGGTTAGAGAGTTGATATAAGCAGCCAATGACGCAGATGAGGATGCATCTACACCCGACACAAAATGGAATGAGCCCAGCTATGCAATGCCAGCGAGAGACCAATCAGTTTCGGAGCACCTGAGGGTTAAGATACCGAGACTTACATCGCGTTGCCCTGTCCTTCCAGTGCTTTTGACGACATGGCAAAGGTCTGGAGGCCCCAGCTCACGGAAGGTAGCTGAGGATCAAAATAGCTAATTGTTTCCTTCTGCATTGAACATCAGATGGATGGACTTGCCCAAGCTTTCGGTCCTGCCCGTTAATGCTTCGCCAACTTCAACCTGTAATTTAACATTGAGCCCTGGGCCCTTTTTGGGCAGGATGAAATTGCTCACTTCATACAATTCTGGAACGTCCTTGAAGGACGCATCTGCCATTGTGGTAGACCGCTGTGCGGATTTGACGTTGTACCCAGATCTCCGAGAAGGTTCTGAAGTGGTATGGATGTTTCGCTGAGCTGCGTAGTTCGCTTTGTTTACTTCTGAAGGCGTTGCCAAACAACGCCCCACGTGAGACCCTGCACATTTGTGAAGTTGTTCCGTGGCGTCTGCCTCCCACCACATGCGTCAGCCATTTCGTTGTTTCCTGTTTAAATTATGTAAACATCAATCCTTGAAATTTTGCAAACTACGGCGACTCGTCGTGCGCATGGTACATCAACATCCAAGACACCGCTCGGCCATCTACCCTGCCTCTCAGAGCATCGTTAGTATATACCCAACAAGACTTTGACTACGCAGGGGAAAGAAAACGTCCTTTGCGTCTTCACATGGAAACCAAGCTCATTGCCTCCCGCGTGTGCCACACAGTTGCCATGCAACTGCCGCTGTCACAGTCCGTCGCATGGTGTTCTGGATCACACATCGTGTCTTGTAGCTTGGAAAAGTGGCCACGGGAACATGTCTCAGCAAAAACCAGTGTCCAAGAGCATGTATCATAGCCAAACTCGAGTGAAAGGTTAATTCCCCAAGGAAATGGCCTGACGTTCGAAGCCGAAGACTTTGCCCAGCACTGCTCACCGCCAGTTCTCGTCGCCTGATTCGATCGATCTGCAAGTTCAAGGCGTATGAACTTATACGCTTGTCGTGTATGCGTGGGAGACAGGCTTCTCATTGGTGATGTGACTGGCCTTACAGCATGACCATGAATGTCTTTGACTGTAGATAGCTCGCTTGTGATGCTGAAAGCTCAGTTGCCACGAGAAAGATCAGATTGATGATTTGGCACATAGTAGATCTATTAGTACTAACTACTACATGAGACAATGGTAGGTTTCCTTGTCAGCAAAGGAGCTCACATAGTCTTGTTGGTATGCATCTAGGCATGATTCACTCATCACCTCGGTCTCAGAAAGCTGCATGTCATAGACAGGGATCAGTTTGATGTCATGTGTGACATTCATGAATGGAATGACTGCACCAAAAGCAGGATGACACTCTTTGGAGTCAAGAAGGGGGGGGGGGGCTGTACTCTGTACATCCCCACACCAGCCATATCATTATCCAGTAGGCCAACAACAGTGAAATATTTGACATAAGGAAGAGGGGTGGAGAGGTGGGTAGGAAGTTTCTGACCCTTCAGAGTGAACACAGATTTGACTTGGGCAACATCTAGCAAATTTGGAGTGGTGAGTATCTTGCCTCACATGATCAACAATTTCCTGCATGCCCTCAGCCCTGGCTGTGTGAGAGTGGATCCATCCCTACACAAAGCTAGTTATTGCATATACTTCATGGCTTTTTCCTGAAGTCCATTGCTGGGCATTCCATGTGTGCTGGGGGGTACCACCTCTTTAGCTGTGGCCAGCATCCCTCCTGACCAAATTTGTGCAATTGGGTGCTGGAAATCAGCTATTTGGGAGTGACATATTTGGAGAAATTCTACCCTTCTTCAGGCTCTTCTCTTCCATGGCTGCTCTACTCATGACCCCCCTTTCACCTTTGTATGATACACATGTGCATGCTTCTCTCCCATTTATCCTTCTTCTCTTCTTAACCCACACCAACCAGCCAAAAAAAAAAGCCCTCCCTTCCCTTCCCTGAATACACAAATATTCCATTTTGTCATTTGTTTGACCACATCTGTATCCACCAATGCCATCTGGGTCAAGTTCATGAAGGCCTGCTTTTGCTGGCTACTCCCTCAGTTTCAATTGCACACTGATTGATTAGTTGTGTTTAAAATTTTGTTATATGGGGCTAATTAATCTAGTGCTACCTGCTCTTGAGGTCTATGGCCATTCAGCTGTCTACAGCACAAAAGCAACCTTTCAGCCATTAACATGTTCCATATGTTATCAAATAGGTCATGCATATGGATCAATTAGTAAACTGTAACATGCTGTTACTGGCATTGCTGTAGAGTGGCTGTGCCTGTAACGGCATGTTACAGTTTAATAACCATATGTAGTAGTGTTGTCACAGTGTCACAACTTGTACTATTCTCACCCTAAAATGGTATATTATTCAAATGTTACATTTGCTCATGTTTCGTGTGTTAACTCCTCATTCCACATCCTTTACTATGTTCCTTAATTTATTCCTGACCTCCTGTCATTTTTAGCAAGTGCTTCTCTGCCCATCACAGTATACTGTAGCATTTCGAATGATTCGGCAGTCACAGGTCACACGACCCCCTGTCGGTGTCGAAATTAGGTACGGGTCACAGGTCACAGGAAGGTTTGTCGAAACCATCTAGCCGCTGTCATTGTGCTATCACCAAACTTAGCATTTGCTGCCGTTGCATTGCGCCTTGTAAACTAAGTACTTGAGTACCATTAGATATAAGTATAAGTACCTTTGTGCAACGTCGAGAGAGTCCAAACTTCATTTTTATGAGTGGTTTCAGTGCAGAATGATGTCGTAGGAATGACAAATTCTTGGCTGATGAAAACTTTGCGATGTTTGCTCCCACAGGTCTGAGTCTTACTTACATAATCATGAGAGTCCTCGTCGTGGTGATAAATCTGCTCAGTACTGTAGCATTTCGAATATCTGTGCTTATGCTTGATATTAAATAAACTTAGCATGCTAGAACAGTTTAACAAATCATGAATCCAGGATCAGTGCTGGTTGGTCTTGCCAATGGTTCCCTCAGGTGTGGAAGGTGTGGCGAAAATTCACAGTTGTCCCAGGTCACAGACCCACCTGTCGGTGTGTCGAACTGATGCTGAGTGTCACAGTCACACGTGGGTGCCGAATCATTCGAAATGCTACAGTATACTCCTTTCCCTTTAAACTCCCCAGTTATCCTTTGCCCTCCTTAGGCAGTGACTGAGTCTGGGCAATCCCTGCCCTCTTATAGTTTTTGTCAATATCCAGACTGGGTCTACTACAATGTAATGGTTTGTGTTGAGGGGTGAGAGTGATGTCATATTATGTGACAGCATGCTGAGTTTGTCCTGCTGCCAGTGATGCAGCAGCTTGTGAGGCCATCCCCTTGAACCATGCCAGTTCTCATCACCTCATTCAATAGATATGCCCAGTGTATGAAACTCGTGTCCATTAATGGCAAACATCCGTACTACACTTTCTATTTCTGCCCCCTTACAAAGTCACGACAACAATGCAAAGTAGTCTAGACAAGAGAAGAATTGTTATCACCACCATCAACTGCCTTGTCAGATAAGGGCTGGTATGCACATTTCCCATCCGAGTGTCCCTACGGATTCTCAGTGGCAAAAGGCAATGCATAACAAGACGGGAAGACCCACCCTGTGCGAGACCCAGTTTAAGATATCTGTGTTGGAGCCCTGGGGCGTTGACTCGGAGGGCGATGGGGGTAGTGCTTCCAGGGAGGAATGTGGTGGTTCAGGGGATGGTGCTGGTGCGGGAGGTGGTACTGGCGAGGGGGGTGCTGCTGACTTGGGCGGTGCTGACGACTGGGGGACTGCTCCCGACTTGGGGACTGGTGTTGGCTGCGACGGCGGTGCTGGTGCTGGCTGTGTGGAAGGTGCTGGCTGTGTGGGCGGTGCTGTCTGCGTGGGCGGTACTGCCTGGGCGGCTGGTGCTCGCCTGGCGCTAACTACTAAGAAGACACACAGGGGAAAAGCCTCAACCACACGAGGCTGAAAAAAAAATCAGAGGGTGAACTCACCAGGTACCAATATCACTTCGTGTGCAAACAAGAGTGCGAAACACCAGGCAAGTAACCACGGGATGTGGAAGAGCAACATCCATGACCATGCTGTCCCTCAACAACGGCGAAACTCGGTTAGGAGTGATCAGGAAGGTGGCACGGGATACCTACACGGGATGGCAATGCGGAGAGGGGTATCGGCCGCCCACCCACCACATAGAACAAAGACGACGCGGGTGATTTCGAGGATAGGAGATCCGAGTAGGGCTCCTGCCGAGATAGGCACGGCACCAACAAAGAACGCTGTGACTTCACAACCAATAGCGTGGTCCACATCAGGAGGCTCCAGTGGGCACGCAGAATAAGTAAGGAGGGGAGTAATGACAAGGACAAGAAACAGAGAGGCATAGAGAAAAACAACACGAGGAAATAACCGAATGTTGTTCAAGTTGATAACAGCTGGTACAGCTGGTCGTGGCATCGTGATGGTTAGTAGAGGACCATAGGCCAGGCTGGTGGTTATAACTCCAGGTTATAGGGGCTTGGTTTCATCGGTCTGGATTTGGTACGCCATCCAATGCGTCCCGCTACTGGGTGGCAGTGTCCTTGCTCCTATCGTCTCGGTGCGCTTTTATTCTTCTGGCAGAGCTCTGCTGGGGAACGTGCTAGAAATTTGAAGAGGTACCAGCCTCACCTCCAGCTGGGTAGCAGCAGGCCAGCGACCTGTCATTTGCTCTGTATACTGAGTGCCTGGTAAGCCTCTGCGTCAGCTCGCCACAGCAATCGCTCACAACTCACCAGCAAGGTCTGACTGCAGTGGTCTCGCCAGTCAGCATTTGGGCATTAGATATATTATTGGATTTCGGACGAGTGATAGCGCACACAAAGGAATACGACAACAACGATGAGCAGAGTTGGGTGTAATCGACAAAGGCAAGCAACAGTAAGTAGCCAGGCGCCCCGAATGGGACACCCACGTACGAACATACATCGCCAATACAACGCAGAATTTCTGCAGAGAACTGGGAAAAACGAAGATATGGAAATATGAGGCAAGTTGTATACCACTGACTAAAATTGGGAGATAAGTACCTAGTATGCGTATGCATACCTTGAAACAACAAATAACAGAGTGAACGAGTGGGATTTCGGCCGCCTAATACAAGGCGGAAAATAATCAGAGCAAGTAGCGGGCAACGAGGGACGGGAACACGAGGAGGTCACGAAAAGTTCGAGGACGAAAAACGGTACATACACGAAATTTGGAGGGGTTCCGTCTGCGTTGACTCGCTTGCCATTCTAGAAGTTCTATCGCCTCTCCCAAACAGCGAACCCCACGGGCTCACTTCTTCCCCAGCGTCAAGCTCCTCATCGACTCCTCCAAGATGTCGGTTAGAGCCTCCTTGCACTTGCAACTCTCCGCTTTCACGAGCTGCGACGAACCAGACACCGAGGACGAAGCCGGAGATGACGGCATGACGAACGCAGGCACGGGCGAATGCACACGAGCAGGTGTAGGCTCTACATCGACAACTTTGACGACCGCACGGCCCTCGAGTACCTTGCGTACCTTCTCTGCGTCCCACTGTTTACTCGAGGAAGCAATGCTGGAAGAGGGAGAGCCAGAGAAAGCCTCCCAGAACGCGCTGCCAAGTTTGCCTAGCAGTGTCTGGCTCGCGAGCGCGGCGATAGCCACTTGTTCTCTGGATGTGCTGACCTGCGATGGCAATTGCGACGTAGGCGGCGTCGGGTACGCACCAGCAACAGGCGTAGCCTTGGGCGACGTCCCGCCCACTCTCTGTGCAGAGGTGAAGTAGTGCGGTTTGAGATTGCCCGCCAACCCGGTGGGGGAAGAATAAGGGGAATAGGGTGGCGTGTGCATCTGTCCCTGTGTTTGTTGGGGTTGTGGTTGATGCTGGAACGCTTGTTGTTGTGCGGCCATCTTTCCCCATAGTTGCATCCGGTATGCATCAAGAGTCTTAAAGGTGAACGGGTTCGTATCGGTAAATGAATCGAATGCGCCAGTGCCTGCATTGAGGTTGCTGAGCGCGGGATTGAGGTTCGCAGCGCCTTTCTTTTCGATGAGGCTGCGGTATGAGGAAGGGTTGAGTGCAGGGTTCAGGTTCTCTTGCAATACGCGTGGACGGATGGTCTCCTCGTAGAATATCGAGGGTTTGAGAACAGGGCTGCCACTGAACAAGGACGAGGAAGAAGCGGAAGCCTTGGATGCGAGTACTGCAATGGGGGGGATAAAGGTGGTGTGAACAGGAGTGACACCCATACCGCCCAAACCACCCCAGAAGGCACGATTGCCGAGTCTGGGGGAGGTGGGAAGATCCTTTTGGGTGTTGGGAGTAACGACAGAGCTCGAGCTACTGGCCAGTGCGGAAATGGACGCAGTGGCGGGGGGTGGAGAGGGGGGTGAAAGAGGAAGCTCAGCGGGGGGTGGGAGGTCGGGGAGACCACGGCCTTCCAAGAGACATTTCTTGAGCGCTGTGATCTCTTGTCGAAGTGCTGTGTTCTCGGACTTGGAGGAGCCAAGTTCGGAGCGGATGGCGTCAATGAGGCGGTCGCGTTCGGCGATGTCTCCTTCGAGAGTGGTGATGTACTCTATCAAAGGAAGTCGTCGTTAAATGATCACGTGTTTCGACGACGAAAAAAAAAACTAAGAACAGCCAAGGGACACTGAATCAAGAAAAAGATACTAAGACGAGACGCTGACCTTTTCGCCTTACCCGGAAGTTCCGAGCACTGATCTTGTTCCGGAGTTGACGTTTCTCCTTGCTAGACATCTTCTTGTACTCTTCGGGACTTGGGCGCCAGTCCTCAGGTTCAAGAATCCTAAGGTGTGCATGATCCTTGGCGATTGCTTCTTTTGCGCCATTTTCCTTCTCAGCGGGGGAGGAAGCCTTCTTGACACCGCCTGAGATCACGGCGCCTTTGCGAGATGTCTTGGAGCGATCGGGCTTGGTGAGGGGTTGGGAAAGCTGCTCTTCTGCTTCTTCCTCCTCTTGCTGTGGAGAGAGGGAGTAAGAGGGATATTCTTCTTCGTCGTCGAAATCAGACAATGCCTTGGAAGTGGCGGGGGTCCCGACAAGTTGTGGGTCGATACTGAACATGGGTTGAGGCGAATGAGGGTGAGCAGAAGGGGATGTGCTGGAAGAGGCCTGTGGTGAAGCGCCAATGCCGATTGCAGGACCACCTGCGGCGCTCATTCCAGAAAGGAAGTCGTAGGGAGATGTCGCGGGAGGAAGTGGTGGCATCTTTGAGAATTCATCCTCGAGAAATAAGCCAAAAAAGGCGTCGTCTGCTGTGGATAGCTGTGGGAAAGAAGAGGAGGTGAAAGCGGGAGGAGGGGGGGTGAGGGGCATTGTGGTGAATGAGAAAGGGGAGCGGGGAGAAGATGAGGACTGCGAGCCAGATGCACCGAGGGATGGCTGCGAGGTCGCATTCAAGACATCGAGATTGAAGAAGTCGTCGAGGTTGGAGGGGTCAAAGGAGAAAGACTGCTGCAGAGGGTCGTCGACGAGCATATTGAAGGATCGTCGGAGGAGCGATGAAGATTGAGAGATAAGAGATTCAATTGAGACTTAGGGCAACAAACTTAGCCTGAGGGTGAAGGCAAAAAGGCTTTGTGCGTTTAGCGGAGACGTCTGTGCTAGATTATATCAGCATACCATAAATGGAAATATTCCCACCGTTGCTAGCAACACGTCAGCTGCGGCTTGCTCTGACTCGACCACGCAGCAGCCGCCTGCCTTTGGCCTGCCTTGTGTTTGCAGTTAATGGGCAACTGGGCGGCGCGTTCGTGAGGCTGGTTGCTTCGCACTTGGTCGGATTTCTCTCCAACCGTACGCGCTTCAACCTGCGAGTCGGCCCTGCTCTCAGAGATACTCTGCTGTGCGAAGCCGCCAGCGGACGAACCAGACACCCAACCGTAACGATGTCTAACGTGCCTTTGTGCCATCCGCCTCGGAGCAGAATTCTGATCTGTACACAACCCGCCACAGAAATGTCACGATGATAGTTTGTTATTCGCAGCATGCGGTCAATGCAGGATGTCAACAGCTGTGAACCAGAGCTTGGCGTCTGTGCTTGAGGCATGCTCAGCTGATCTACACAGCGTCAATTGCTAGGGGCGATTAGACTACAGTTGACAACGTTGAAACAAATATTGAGCTCATGTTCGCGTCCTTCAAGTTACCAATGTTGCGTGCCAGGATGTGATGCTGCCTTGTATTATTGTTCGCCAGACTAGCCTTTGGTCTTGCATAATCTCAACATTGTTGTCAGTCTGGAACTCTGCCACTGCACCAAGACGTCCGCACTCAACGCTCCGAGTCATTATTCAACAGTTAGTGCTCACGACCACCCACAAGCCTGCTTTATTGGCCGTTGCGAGGACAATCAACCCATCCTTTACACAAGTTCGTCTTGCTTTGTTGCAATCCCACGTAAACTGTCTCATTGAGCGCCATCCCAATCATGGCGGCTTTTTAGCCTCCCTGTGCCAGAGCTTTGGAGTCTAACAAACAACTCTCGAACTCGAAACAGAGGGAAGGCCCCTTGGTATATGTGGCATCTCGCAGGAGTGCCACTCCTCCTGTACCCTTCCTCCCCATCTAACTATTTAATACAATGCCTTCCGTGCAGGTCTACGCACGAAACATGGCAATGCACCTTCGCGTCCCTCCCTCGCGCACTCACATCTCAAACTTACCAGTTGAAATCCTCCTCATGATCATGGGGTTTCTCCCGATCTTGGATTTAGTATCGTCATTTAAAGTGAGACTCATAGCTCGCTTTCGCACGATTCGTAGTTGCTGAAGCTGCGGCAGGTGTGCAAGTTGTTCAACCACTTGCTTTCGGATGACCTGTTCTGGAGATCCCAGTACAGAAACGCGTCCATTCTTCGACCTCCTGGACCATTCCGTGACCAGACTACTGCATTCCTCCAGGATGCTCTTGTTTCGAGTGCTCGGGTGGCACAAAATTGGCCTCCATATACAAAATCGCCCACCCCCAGGATTGGAGAGAATTTCGAAATGTTTCACGCCTTCCCATTCAGCAAGTTACTTGCTGGCCGATGGCTCATCGCAGGCGATAAGCAGCTGATCTGGTGTTACGACCTCAACAACCCAATACCCAGGGTGTTTTACCAACCACACCTGGTGGCGAACTTCTTCCAGTGTGTTTCTACAACGAACGACAAGGGAGAACTCGTCATCTTTGCTGTTAGCGAGACGCAGGTAGGTAATAGTCAACGAGGAATGTGCGTAAACCTCCGTTGAGAAGTGTGACATGCTCATCGTTCCGCACCAGAAATATCTACAAGGTCGCTATTAAATCCAACGGCCCTGAAATTACATCGCGAATCCTCCGGCAAGATGTATCAGATAACTATTCGGGTGCATCAGATGTCACTATCGGTCCCCATTTCTTGGCTGTGGTCCCCAAGGGCCCGTATTTCATCGAGATACTACCTATCATCATCGATATAACAACATTCCAGCGATATGATATCTCCTTACCTCAGTCGCTCCTACACAAGGTGTGTTTGTTTGCTCCGTGTATATGCTGGCGTACAACTCACCTTTCAACTTTAATGGATAGGTACCGCCTGCATCGCACATAAGCACCTTCATTCCAACGACGTCATACCTGCTGGCCCTGTACACTTTTTGGACTCAGCCAAATGGACTCCACAGCCTCGTTCTTGCATGGCCGTTGAAGCCGCGGTCATCACCTGATCGCCCCCAAGCTTTGCAGGCGTCTCACTCCACATGGGTCCAAGACCTAGGAATCACCTCTGTCACAGTGTTGCGTGATGATCGAATAAATTCCCAGCCCAAAACCACGCGTATCACGCTCTTTGGAAAACGATGTAGCTGTGGCAGCAGCTCCAAGCCATACATGACAACTCTCAGGCTTACGCTGGACGAACTAGGCACTATGACGCACGAACACTCGAATGTGGCGCAAGTGGATTCTCAAGAACAAATTTGGCTGGATAAGGGACCAGATGGGTATGCCCGAGGCGTCTGTATGCTGCGTCAGCCGAAGTCTGGAATTGTGCTTTTCTCTGTGCGGGACGATCAGAAGGAGGTTGTCTGTAAGAAAGCGCCCAGTGTGGGCTTGCCGCCTGGGGTCAAAGGAATGTCGGTGGTTGCGTTCGACGGTTTTAGGGGGATATTGTGCATCAAGATGCATTGGGCTTACCGAAATTCTTCCGTCGAGGTCTGGAACTTTGGATGATTCTTTTGGTTTTAAATCATGGACCGTCGTCTCATTGGTTTTTGCCTCTACATCCTTTGTGCATTCCGACCATGGCGCAGCCTGGTTTTGCATCTAGGGTAATCCATGTGTGTATTCTTACTTATTCCCCCCCCCCTGCAGCATTTGAATAGTTTCGTTGGCTATGCTGATCGCCAACTCGAATATTCGAGTAGAGACTTTGAATTGTAGTATGTAGTACAGTGGGACCCTTGTATGTCGAATACTTCCAGCATCCGAACAAGCAAATTCCAAAAACAATTCACCTTCTGAAGTGTCTGCCCTCAGTGCTGACAAAAGCCACAAGAGGGCAGGGGTTGCCTGGACTACTGAGAATTAGCTAGGAGTAGTAAATAGGTATAAGGAAGCTCACCTCAGTTGCTGCCTAAGGGGGCAAAGAACAACTGAGGAATCCAAAGGGGAAAAGTAAGTACATACGCACTATAATGGGCAGAGTAGTGCTTGCTAAGAATGACAGGAGATCAGGAATAAATTGAGGAACATAAAGGATGTGGAACAAGGAGTTATTGTCCTTTTCAGGAAGGTTGGCCACGCGTG
Organism: Paxillus rubicundulus Ve08.2h10; assembly: GCA_000827395.1. Lineage (NCBI taxonomy): Eukaryota > Fungi > Basidiomycota > Agaricomycetes > Boletales > Paxillaceae > Paxillus > Paxillus rubicundulus. The sequence continues at coordinate 6,558 of KN825217.1, read as the reverse complement.
ACTTTTGGCACTGATTTTCACTCCTGGCTTCGGTCGATGATTGCCCAACAACCATTCAACGGAATTCAAAAAGAACATGGGAATTCAACTCGGAATACGGTAGTAATACGACCTTAGGTTCATCAATTTTTCAAAAATCTGAAAGATCATAACCATAACCCGATTTTTTATCGGAGCACATCGGCGAGGACTTTTTCCCCCATTTGTGACATGTGACGAACTTAGGGTCATATTACTACAGTACCTTGTAGAGTACATCCCGTGAGCTCTGGTGTCAAAAATATGATGTTTTTTATTTTTCGGAATTTCACACTGCTGGAATAAGCATGTAGGGGGAATTCATACACTTGGAATCATGAAAATCAACACACAATGGATTCTTTACAAGCAAAACTAAGTACAGGCTGACAAAGTACAGTGAACTCAGTTGCCACTTTAAACAATGGACAGGTGATGATTCAAAAGCCCTAATGAAAATAAGCCAAACCTCAATGTTATCATTTCACCAAGTCATAGCAGAACAAATGCCTGATTTTGATCTCCATGGCAGGTCTACCTCCCAGCTATTGAGGGCCATTTGCCTGTGGACATTATTTGAGCATTTCAGGCCTTCCTTGAATTTTGTTATCTCATGTGGAGGAACACTATCTTAGAAGATTCCCTTGATGAAATTCACTGTTTACTAGATCATTTCCATACTTATCATGAAGTCTTTTGTGCTACCGTCATTGTTCTAACATTCTCACTTCCCTGTCAACACTCTATGAAACATTATCCCAGTCTTATTTGCCACTTTGGTGCACGAAATGGTTTGTGTTTGTCAATTACTGAATTGAAGCATGTCGAGACTGTAAAAGTATTGTACCATTGTTCCAACCACCACAATGCCCTTGGGAAAATGCTACTAAGCAATCAATGCTTGAACACACTAGCTACATGCTGTATCAACTTCTGTGAATGAGGCATATTGGAGGGCACATGCCTCTCAGTGCTTACAGAAGCCTTAGGTGTGTATGATTCCAACATGAGCAGAATACTTCCCCAAGGCTAATGAACATCTCTGACATCCAGTACAGAGTAATTCAATTAATGAGTCTCTCAATGAACATGCAGACACTGAACGTGCCAATGGTGCTCCTCAAGCAGCAGCCACTGTGGCCACCAGCTATATTGAAGACAAAGGCAGTGAAGCTGTTGAAAACCCCACATCAGTGGAAGCACATGTTATACTTGCAGAGCTTGTCTGGGTTGTTCCACCCAGTTGCACAGTCACAACCTTATCACATCTCACAGCTCTGGAAGTCCCATTTTCACTCTCCCCTTCCCACAACCATCCTTTTCCTTCCCTGCTTTTCACTCCTGCTCAATTAACCATCAAGCCCTTTTTCTGTTCCACTTGCAAGGAAGAGGAGACTGATCCTTCTACCTTTTTGCTCACAGCTTCCCTCTAGTGTCAAACCATTTGCACCCTACCCCTTTTGTTTGGCCTGGACTTTCCCCTTTAGACTGGTTCAAAGCACATCAACACTTCTTTCTTTCCAACCTCCACCATCATGCAGTCCCTCTCATCCACCCAGAAGAACACCATCCTCACCATGCTTGATTCTGGTCATACTGGTCATGCTATTGCATCTACCACTGGTTTCAATGTTTCTACCATCTCTAGACTTCATGCCAAGGAGCATTCTGCCCTGCATGGATCCACTGGAGGTCGCCTATCCAAGCTTTCCCCTGCCAATGTCTGCCATGCCATCCACCTCATCTCTACTTGCAGGGCCAAGATGCGTATCTGATGGCTGCTTTAATCTGTGCTTCTTCCAAGATGTGGGCGGCTTCTCCGAGGATCTCTATATCTTCAAAGAAGCATGGGAGATGAGCCGGAGTTCTCCCATCAAACTTGGGCGCATCCCTTGATCCGCGCAACGGCATGGCTATCAGATTGCTGGCCATTTTATGTTTCTGTGGGGGATTAGTGTTTAATGAAATGTGGGGAAAGGTGATATTGGGTTGTGGCTGTGCAGGAGCCATGCAAGAGTTTGGGAGGGAAAGCAAATCTAGCGGATGGAGGAGCGAAGAAAGGGAAGGCAAGGGAGATGATGGTTCAGAAGTTGGAAGGGGGGTAAGTGGTGAAGAAAAAGGTGAAGGGACTCCTGCTCTATGAAGGGACTGTTGCGGAGTCGAATGTGCAAAGGTACCAGGCACACAAGAATGGATTGTCAGGCCCAGGGGTATGCTCTGCTGGCGTTATAAAAACAGCGTCGGCTGAAGGTGGTGATGTCTGATGGACAGGCAGATAAGGAATAAGCAGATAAGGGGTGTCAGGATTGACAGCGATAAAAATTCGGAATCCTTGGAAAGGCTGAGGTTCTGGAGTTGGGAAAGTAAAATTTCAAACTCTGTCCGGTGGGGGTTGGACCTAAGGGTCCTTCTTGTCGACTCAATGAAATCCCTCGTGTGTGGGCTCCAGTTGAAAAGATACAAAGTCCCTTCCTAGTGTTAGTAGGTCCAGACTAGGTTAATAGTGTTAAGAAGGGGGTGCGAAATTATCAACCCGGGAGGGATTCCGTGCAAGAAGAAATAAAGAAGGGAGAGTCCGTTGGTCCTGGGTACGCATTGGTGAGAGAGTGATGTGCTTTCCGACGGGTTTCCGAGGAAAAGCAAAAAAGGGGGGGGGGGGCGGTGTAGAGTGAAAAGGGTTTTTAGGTGTGTTGAGGATTGTCTGAGCATCGGTACTTGTGTTGTTTCATCTGGGTCTTACGTGCGTTTGACCTCAAGTCCGTAGTGACAAAAGATGCATTTCCTGAAACTAAGTACAGGCTTTTATACTGCGGAGATTCCCGCAACAGTGCCAAACTAAGTCCAAACATAAAGTACAGGCCAACAGAACGGTGGAAGTATGTATAGAGTGGCTCTGAGACAGTAAAAGTAGAAAAGCGGAGAAATAAAGGGCTTACCGACGAGATGGACAGGACCAGAGGACATGGGCACAGGGATCTGTAAAAAGACAGATGGACCGGAGTGCACGGTTGGTAGTGAGTGAGGTAGACAGAAGGAGTTTGCAGGGATTGGCAGTTGTGGCTGTAGGAATTAATGCTTTCCTACAGCATCATCAGAGTCCAGATGGGTTTGCAGGCAGTCATTCTGACATGATCTGGGATGGTACAGGAGTATTGGCGCTGTGACAAGGAAATGATCCAGAGTTTGTGGTCCTGGTTTATTTTGATCCAAATAATGTATTTGACTTCTCCAAGGTCACACATTTTGAAGGCTGCTGAGAGTTTGGCTTTGATGGAGTTCATGAACTGTCTGGAGGAAGCTGCTAGGAGTAGATCATCCACATAAACAACCAGGAAACAGACTTGCCCATCCTTCTGGAAGACATAGAGGCACATCTCTGCATTGAGGCGAGTAAATCCAAGTTCTCTGAGCTTCTTGTCTAGGGTCTTGTTCCAAGTCCATCCGGCTTGCTTAAGTCTGTAGAGGGAGTGCTGGAGTTTCTAGCAATACCTGGGTTGGATAGGGACTCCATCTGGAGGAAGTAGGTAAAGGTCCTCCTCCAATTCTCCATTCAGGTAAGTGGTGGAGACATCCATTTAGTCAAGCTCCAGGTCATGTTTTGTGGGGAGGGTGCCAAGGGTCTGGATGGAGTCTAGGTTTGCCACAGGGGCAAATACTTCTTGGTAGTCAATTCCTTCCTTCTGAGTAAAGCCCCACATGACAATGCAGACTTTGTAGCACTCAACATTTCCAGTGTGGTCATGCTTAACATGGAAGATGGGCTTGGAGGTTATTGGATTGACACCTTCCAGAATGGGGATGGTCTCATACACATTATTGGAGTTGAGGTTTAGGAGCTCTTCCTCCACTGCAGGCTTCCAGCAATCTGCATCAGGTCCTGCAAAGGCTTCCCGGATTGTCCCCAGAAGGGACAGATTGGACTTGGAGTTGGCTGCACCTGCAAAGATGAAATCCTGAAGGGATTCTGTGGATGCTGTAAATGCTCCTGGGAATTCTGGAGCTTCCTCTGGGGTGTCCAGAGGTTCTGGTTGTTGTCCACCACAGTGTTGAGTTCTTTGTGCAGTGTCCTCATTTACAGTCCATTGGTAGTCCTGATTACAGTCAGCTTGTTGGCATTGCTGATTGCTTCTCCAAACTCTGGTGATGATCTGGGCTGATGCAGGTCTTTCTGGATGGAGGTCAGGGGTAGACAAGAGCAGGAGCAGGCAGCAGATCCATGTGGAGTTGCTCAAAGTGGTGTGTGAGGGCGTTGATGGTAGGACTCAGTAGTCATTGTACCTCTGGGGTGTCTGGAGGTGTATTTTTGACTCCCACTGTTCCATGCAGGTCTGGAGGTTCAGGTTCTGGGTTCTCCTCTTCCATGTCCTCATGCTCTGCCTTGCATTGCCTTTGAAGTAGTCCCTCCCACTGTCCCTCAACAGTGGGGACATTCTATGGGGCAAGTTTGTGTGCAGAGATGATTCCAGTCTCATTGAAGGTGATGTGCTGACTGGAGATAATTGTCTGATATTTGACATCTAGGGGCTTGTAGGCTTGTTGGCCATAGGTGTAACCAATCATGATGCACTTCTGTCCATGGGAGCAGCATTTTCCTCCATGTTGTTCCTTCAGTATGTGAGTGTAGGCAGGGCAGCCAAAGGGGTGGAAAATGGTGGGATTGACACATTGGTGAAATAATGTTTGATAGGGGTTTTCTCCACAGAGCACAGATGTTGGAATTTGTGTGGTGATGTAGGTGGCCATGGCTATGGCATCTGCCCAGAAGGACTTTGGGAGTTGGGATTCCTCCAGCATGGTGTATGCAAGGAGGGATAGCATCTGGTTCATCTGCTCTGCTAACCCATTTTTCTCCAGAGTGTATGGAGTGGAGGTCTCATGGAGAGTTCTGTCCTTTCAGAGTTGTTCTCAGAAGGCCTCATTTACATATCCTCCTCCTCCATCACTACAGATGAAGTCCACATAGGCATCAGAGAATGTCTCTTGTCTGACCTCCATGCAGAAGAGTGTTTTGTCATTGGCTTTCCAGCGATTGTAGATCTGGAGTACTTCCTTGTGTTTCATGAAATATATCCAAGGAAAGCAACAGAAGTTGTCTACAATGATGATCCAGTACTTGTACCCTTCCCAGGATTGGGGAGTTATTAGACCTCTGACATCTATGTGGACCATTTGGAGTACTTGGGTTGCATGGGGTTCCTCTAGGAGTTGGAACAGGAGCTTCTTCATCTTTCTGAGGATGCAGGCCTCACAGAAGGACAGAGTTCTGGTCAGGACATTGATCCCCTGGAGTTGCCCCCACTTGACCATGTGTTCAATCTGCACTATGGAGATGTGTCCCATGCATTGGTGGAGGAGGTTTATGTCTACTGCAGCATGCACTACTTCCTTGGGAGATTCCAGAATGATGTTTGCATGATATAGCCCCTGTCAATGAGTTTTGGTGAGAACTGGAGTCCTTCCCTTTTGGATGTAGCATGTGTTGGAACTGGCTGAGAACACAGTAGAAAGTCCAGCAGTCGAGAGGCAGTTTATGGAGATCAGGGAAATCTGGAATTCTGGAATGAGCAGGACATTGGTCAAGATGATTTCATACTTCTTTCCAGAGATGGTGGAGAAGAGTGCAACCATTCTGATCCTGATGGTGGAGGTGGTGGAGTTATCTCTGAAAGTGACAGGACAAGGGGGAATCAGTGGGGGGTAAGTCCAGAACCACAATCGGTGTGGGATCATGTGTGAAGTAGCTCCAGAGTTGATGATGATGGCATTTCTCTCACTGGCCTTGGGTTTGGACAACAAGTAGGCAAGACACAAATACCCCTTATCCTAGGTCATAACATATGAGTGTATAAAATAAAGTACTCACTCTTGGCTTTCTATTTGGTAAGCATTTGATGAAATGGCAGCCATGTCAAAATGACAATTCATTGGGACAGTTGTTTGACTTCATATAAAATAGGGTATTTAGTACTTGGTATGACCTCCCTTGGCCTTGATAACTGCTTGAATCCTTCTAGGCATACTTTCTATCCATTTCTGACACTCCACAGAAATCTTTACCCACTCTACCACCACCCTATCCCATAATTGATGAAGCCCTGTTGGACCCCTATCATAATCTGAGAGGTGTCTTTTGAGATGACCCCAAGTGTGTCCAATGGGGTTAAGGTCTGGAGAATAAGCAGGCCAATCCAGAAGCTTGATATCTTGCTCCTCAAACCAGATCTGGGCTCTTCTGGAGGTATGCTTGGGATCATTATCCTGCTGGAAGATGACTTCATCTGCAGGAATTCCAGAATCCTGCATGCTCTGTAGCAATCCTCTCTCTAAAATGGCCACATACTGTTCAGCATCCATCCTCCCCTCAACCTCACTCAAAACCCCCACACCATTCCACCCTATACAGCCCCATACCATCAGTGATCCTCCTCCAAATTTGACTGTACCTTTGACCTCTCTGGAAGTTAGCCCCTCCCCCTTCTTTTTCCACATATACTCCTGTCCATCTGACCCAATCCTATTGATTTTGGTCTCATCTGAGCA
>KN825216.1:0-25944 GCA_000827395.1 Paxillus rubicundulus Ve08.2h10 | reverse complement strand
CACCAGGCATTATTGTGAGTCTGGTTTGTCTTGTACTTTTTGTCATTGGTGTAGAAATGCTCCCACCACTGGCTTTTGGGAGGCATGAGGACAGTAATAGAGTATGCCAGTACTAAGTAGTGTACCGAATATGTTGCCATGATATTTCCCCCTACTAGACTAGTACCATAACGCGCTCATCAACAAATGTACGCGGGTCACGTGACAATGCATTGACCTGTATTGACCCATTGACTGACCCCGTCAAACGGGTCTGACCTTGACTGACCTTTGACCCATTGACCAGCGCATCACTGCTTAAAACACTCGAGGCATGCCAGAATGGCTGGGGCATGCTGTGGATCTCTGTGAGAGCTGTGAGAGCTGTGAGAGCTGTTGGATGCTGTATGGCTACCTGATGGCACAGGATCCTGTGGACTGGCTGTGAGGTGTTGTGATATGCTGTAAGCTCTGTCAAAATGCCGGAAACTGTGACGAAACGGCGGTTTTACTGATGTAGGTCTGACCGTCTGAGTGTCAGACAGGCCCAGGCCCAGCCCGGCCATCACTAGCTCTGCAACAAATGCGAGCAGGTAACCTTGTCATCGCATTTTAAAGCTTTATATAGCTCAGATTTTTTCCCCTTGCGCAGTGCCGTTGTAATGCCTTACAACATCATGTAAAGGCTTTCCGCTGGCCTTCGATGATAGGCCACCGGGCCCACCTGTTGGGAATGCTTCTCTCCGTCCGATTCCTCGCTGACATATTAAAGACAAAAGGACAGAACAACAGAATGACCATAAGTACTTCGTCTTTACAATTATTCCCCTCTACTTCCAATTCATCACCTTTGCTCGCGTCGTTAGTCTCGCTTGTTCGGATGGCGTCGACAACAACCCTACAGGCCGTGCTTCTCGCTGCTACGGTTGCATACGCGGTCCATCGTCAACTCACAAAACAGAAGCCCCCCGCGCCCTACCCCCCGGGTCCGAACCCACTCCCTATTCTTGGCAATGTCGCCGACCTGACTACGAAGGAGCTGTGGCTATTAGCCAAGAAATGGGCCAATAAATATGGTCAGTTGTGTGCTCAGCTCTTCCCGACCGAAGCCCCACCATAACCATGTGTCCACAACGCTTACTGTGCCAATGTCAGGAAGCATCACGTATCTACATGTTTTTGGACAGGATTTGGTATATTTGAATACCCCTGAGGTTGCATTCGAACTTTTGGATAAACGAGGGGCTATCTACTCTGATAGACCACGTCTGGTGATGGCGGGGGAACTGTGCGTGTGTTCGTTTTTTATTGCCCCACCGCTCGTATAATGGAATGACTCGCGGACGTACGGGGGGGAACAAACAGCTGTGGATGCGAGAACATGGTGGCATTTGCACCGCACGGCGATACGTCGCGCCGTCAGAGGAAACTCATGCAAACAGCACTTGGTCTGTCGAGTATCAAGACCTATCAGCCACTTTTCGAACTTGAGACAAGGCCTTTCTTAAAGAGACTTGTCGAGGATCCCTTCGGATTCCGAGACCATATCCGGCAGTAAGTTATCGTGCACGCTCGTAAAACATGTAGAGTTGAAACTACGATACTACAGGTATGCTGGCGGTTTGACACTGCTGATCCTGTACGGATATCAGGTCCAGTCCGTCAATGATCCTTTTCTTCGGCTCGCGGATGAGTGCGTGTGGTTGATCTCCAATCGGATTCTATCCGGGGGTGGTATTTGGCCTGTAGACGTCTTTCCCTCTCGTACGTCATCTTCCTCCTGTGGTCTTCACGCTATCTTGCGCCATCATCGATTCGAGTTGATTCGTAAATCTGATCAACTTCAAATTATGTTCAGTGAAACGTTTACCAGAGTGGTTCCCTGGTGCTGGCTTCAAAAGGAATGCAGCTACCTGGAAAAAGAAGATGGAGGAGTTCGCCGATAGGCCCTATAAGTTCGTCTTGGATGAGATGGTATGCTTTTCCCTCCTTTTTTTCGGGCCATTTACTCGGGGAGCGGCCGTGTTGCTAACTTACTTGCCCTTGGATAGGATAAGGGCACTGCACGGTCTTCGTTCGTTTCCGTGCTATTGGATGATGTTGCACAGAGCAAGGACAAAGAAGTCGATCCTCAGCTTGGCTTCGACGTACGGTGGACAGCGAACTCGATGTTTTCGGGTAGGCCCAGCCATTCATCTGGCTCAGTGATTCTCACTAAACGTTGCATAAATAAAAAGCCAGCACCGACACCGCAAGTATTATTTCAAATCCACAGCAGAGATCGTCTTGATCAACAGAAAACAATATCAGATCATCGCAACAATCTCCCAATTTATCCTCGCCATGGTTCAGCATCCCGAGGTGCTCAAGCGGGCACAAGCCGAAGTGGACGCTGTGGTTGGAAAAAACCGGTTGCCTGTTTGTGAGGATCGTGAATCGTTGCCGTATTGCGATGCAATCTTTTTGGAGACGTTCAGGTGGGGTGTTCCTGCACCTTTCAGTAAGTCCTGAGCGATGTGGAAAGTGTTGGTCGTTGACGTATAGACTGCCAGCTCTTCCCCACCGGTTGACGGAAGATGATATCTACGATGGCATGTTCATCCCCAAGGGGTCTCTAGTAAGTCATAATGAGTCGTTAACCCGAAAGCTCTTGCGGTGCGTTGACTCAACTTGGTCTAGGTCTTCGGTAATATTTGGTGAGTGTAAGTCGAATGTAGAACCAAAATACTAGCTGTTAACGTTTGGTATGCCATCTAGGGCGATTTTCCGGGACGAGAAGCTCTTTCCTGACCCATACTCCTTCAACCCCGACCGATATCTCCATCCGGCTGTAGACGAAGCAACGGCACGCAGACGGGACCCGCGGGCGTATGCCTTTGGCTTCGGAAGGCGGTAAGCGTGTCTGTTACATTTTCCCTGTTCCGGGTTTAAGCATCTTTGACTGTGGTGTTATGATCTCGTGACACGGATAGACGATGTCCAGGAGCCAACCTCGTGGAATCCCCAGTCTGGCTACTTATGGTATCCGTGATCGCCACACTTGATATTGGCAAAGCGATCGACGACCAAGGACGGGAGATCGAGCCTGAGGTGGTGTTTGATGATTCTATATTCCGGTGCGTGTCGGTTCGAGTGCTGTCTGGATGCCCTGGCAGCATCGTCACCGTAGGAGAGGTGATATTGAACAAACAAAAAACTAGCCTGCCCAATCCGTTCAAATTCTCCGTGAGCCCGAGATCCGAGCATGCATTGAAGGTGTTGACGCAGGAGGGTGCATGAGGTATCCTGAGATGGGCATGCATGAGGACCCAGCGTACATGATGCGCACGGACCGGGGGCTATGCAACATTGGGGCGCGATTGAGAGTACGGACTCGCTGTTGTGATGACTATTTGTATGTATTTGAATTCGAGTATTTGTTGTTTGCTTGTTTTTCTCTTTCCATGGATTGATTGTTCGTGGGTCGAGGAACGTTGGGTTCTGGTGGTATGGCATGGGCTAAGTACTAAATGTAGCCCTCACTGTGACAATGCCAGTACCAGCGAATTATTCCACTTTCAGTTCTTTATCGCAAAGCCCTCCGGGCAGTCTCCCGATCTTGATTGCATACAGCGATAGATACCAAACTTTTCTTGCGCTACTACATCCTCTGTTCTCCTGTGCAAAGCCTTCAGAACCTGGGCGATTTGTTGAAATTTCAATGACCGTTCATCAATGCATCACGACGCGCCTGACATGCCTTGCAAGGGTGAAAAAAGTGTAACAGATGGTGTAACGTCACAGGTGTACTAAGTTAAATTAAACCTCCAGCTTTGAGAAAACATACCTTGCACCACTGCAACAGAAGCATCCATCATCTCACTTTCCCCAACGATAGCATCGTGGCGGACGGGGAGGACGAACAGGTGCAAAGGGGAGGTCCACGGTGTTGTCGTTCAACTGCATCACAGGTTTAAAATCATTTATGATCACGCTCTGTATACATTACCTGAGATATTAGCGGAACTCATAGCAGTGAATCGGAACGAATCCTTACTTGAAAAACAAATTGCGAGGACGACCTTGGCTCTGCGTACACATCTCCCTGTCCGAAATCAACTCGTACACCTGGGAACGACCGCCTCGTTGACGTGAACCAGCACTGAAAACGAAAAAATAAGGGCCGACACGATACACCGCATGCGTGTTCACGCAGCACTTCGAGCATCGTCAATCTGCACCGATGTGCAGAGATCGGTGTATGCCGTGAAATGACGCTATAGCAGCAATGTCAGTCTTGATCAGTGGTGCATATCTTTCTGCCAAATGGCACAGACTATTAAATTGCACCACAATACAATCCCTAAGAGACGAACAGAACTGACGTCCGAATCAAACTACTAAACCAAACGGCCGCACGAAATGACCCCGGAAGATAGATCATGATCGCCTATATCATCGTCCGTAACGACCAATGCACGACCATCCACGTCCTGCACGAGACGTGCTCGTGCGTCCAAGGATTCCATGGGGAAATGCCACTCAGAGAACGACAGAATGACATAATAAAAAAGCTGAAACATGTCCTGGAACACACAGCCGAAAGGCGATCCGGATTTCTCACGCATTAATGAAATGCAAGCCTGTCGCTTACGGCCAGGAATAAGCGCAAGCTATGCGTCCCAGTGCAGCCCCAAGATACGGATTACCACCATGATCGCACACCCTACACACATATCTAGCGTGCTAGTGCTGTTACTATCGCTGGCAACCTGCGTCCAAGTGCCCTCGGTAGCAGCACTGGCCACGCCTCGTATCGATCATGACACCAACTCACATTCCATCGTGTCTCCGAGTCCTGTGATATCATGCACGCTCAATGCAGACGGCCGAGGCAACGACCCAGCGCACAATCAAATAGTACGAGAAATTTTATTCCAACTGCATGAAAGGAAAAGCTTCACGGAGTTGAAACGCGCTTGCAGCTCGATCAGAGAGTCGGAGGTGAAGAGGTGATCTTATTGTGCCCTGGATTGGATCTGGCGCGTTTACTTTTGATGGATAGGCCCGACGTTGTATCTGGGACGTAACCCGGTGCAGGATGGGTAGAGTCTTGCGCTGTTCTCACGGGATCACTGAATGAGGATTGTCTGTTGTGCAGGTGATGGCACATGTGCATTCCCCAATGGAGATATCGCAACATACCACGAGCTACAGTTAGAGCCAGGGCGGTTGAGCGATATGGAGCACGGGGAAGACGAGGTGCACGCAGCAGAAGAACTTGAAAACCACGATGGGAGCGAAGAATACAAAAACCAGCCCATTGACAGCCCTACAGGCAACACCGATGGAGAGGGCAACCAGCTCCAAGATATGTCACCTGATTTGAGATCTGGGAAACCTTCGGTCACGACAGTGTTACTGTTAACCAGGTGAGTGTTTTTGCCCTTGTGACTGTCCCCCTACAGAGCATGAGTGAACCCTACAGCTCCGGATTGGTTCTTGTTGCGATGATGTTGATATTACTCCGTTCCCCGCCTAAGCGGTTGTGCGGTAAACGCTTTGCTGCAAGTCGCTTTCGTATCAATGAGGCCCAGCTTCTGCGACGGGCCGATGAGGATGTAGGGCTGGTGAACAGCGAAGAGAACAACGGATGGGACGATCTCATCAACGATGAAAGCATTCCCCTAAAGCCCACTCCGAGAAAGAACATCTCGGTGCACTATGGGAGTGCACAAGGACATTGGATCTAAGGAGGAACAGAAGATCAGGGTTCTAATCAGAGATAACTCTAAATACACAACCTTCCAGCGTGGTAGCTGCAGATTAGTTCGGGAATTCCTTGTACATCAGTCATTATGTCTTTATACCTCTTCGTACCCTCGTACGTGCTGATGATAAAGCAAGTGCACAAAAAGATGTATCGTAGTTGGTTACCCCAAGCATAAGATGGCACTGTGTCTTATTGTAGTGCGAGTTCAAGCTAGCTTGAACACCGCCGCGATTAGCCCCACGCTGCAGTCGTGCTGTTCGAGATGTCGGACACTGGCTAAAATGGTAAATAGGAAGGACAGACCTGTAGTTGACTATGAGATGTCCATCCGTCGCAAAGGACTGAGGTTCATTTAGCTCACAAGATGCGACGGCAAGCTGATACACACATACCTTGAACAAATTCGATACTGTGTCATCGGGAGCGGGCGAGAACGCCAAGTTGATATAAGTGAACTTCGCGAACGAACAATGAACAAACAAGTTCTCGCGTGCAAATTGAAACCCATACCAACGGATCCCCAGCTTTCCAACTAAGCTCCTTCCTCAAAAACTGGATGACAGCCTGAAATCGGTTTGCAGCAGTTATCTTGTAAAAATTCTGCTTCATGATCGGGGCATTTCCGACCGCCTTGAAACGCACGATTACTGTGAATTCACGTTTGTGCCATTGAAATTTTGTCTAGAACACGTCATCGAGCACCCGGCTGACCTTTGGAAGGATCTTTCTTCTTGTATGTCTCTAGGGCTTGGATAGCTTGCATGAGGCCCTCTCCGCCTTCTCCTGGTGTCCAGGGGAGTGAAGCCTGACGACCTAGGTCCTCGGGACTGCCTTGCGGTTGAGCCATCGCTGTGGACACGTCTATATCTGATCGAGGTTGGCGTAATCGTGGCGGTCGTTGGTCAAGCGACTCAGAATTTCCAGGCTCGACAATAGACGCAAAAGGAAACTGGTGTTTTGCTTGGTACGGACGCTTACAGGCAGTGGCACTTGTTCTTCGCAGCGGCTGCTCCGTGCGGAGCCAAAGGTGCACTGAATCCACTGAGAAACATTTCAAACGATTATTACAATCCATAACCATGTGTGCCACTGTATAGGTGTTCTAGTTGTTCACTACCATTGTCATTGTCATCAACCTCGCTTCAGACTTTAACCTCCTTTACATCAGCAGGGACAAACTTCCCAGACCCCTTTGCAAAGATATCCTGAGATTAAAGGGGAGTGAGCATTCCTAGTTTCCATGGACAGAGGCCATACCTTGACCATTCCTTTCGTAATCATCGTCAAAGCCTCCCTGCTTTCCCACAGAGGATACAAAACCACAGCAAATGCTGAACAGAATGTCCAGAGAATCCCAACCACGACCCAGACCGTGAACCCGGTGGTACTAAAGATGGTTGAAGCCCCGAACAGAGGGAGTGGGATGAGGATCATAAAGATCACGGTCTAGGAACAGCCAGTATACAAGAGTTAGTCACAAAGTCGAATCGAAGCCGACTTGCAGCGTGCCGCGCACCATGATAACGGACGACCACGCAGCAAATCTGAAAGCCTCCTCGAGGCCCACAGGATCAAGCTTACTGTCTTGCGTAGTGGCATTCGAGACGGTCAGCGCTGATGAGTTTGGCACCTTCTTTTCGTCTTCAGTATCCTCAGCGACTTCAGCGGGCTTCTTATGAGCCCCGAGCGTGTTGATGGCGCGTGTCGCGACAAAGTCGTAGTTTTCGGGCCACTGCGGATTGTTCGAGCGTTAGCGCCTCGCTTGCACATCTCAGAGCAAGGAAACTCGGCTCACAAGCAGAGAAGCGACAACGGCTACTATTCCTCCAACACCGATTGATGCAAGGTTTCCTGCAAGCATCTCATAGTTACCTGTTCACAAGTCCATTAGTATAGACGTGACTCGCGGGCCCTCAAAGACCTCATCGCACCTCCGCTTGTCTGTCACAGATGAACTTGATGTCAACAAAACTCGGAGGGTGACAGAGTTGCGCCTTACGGTGACGTTGATAACACCTGCATTATACGCAGCTGTGACACCTAGCCATGCAGCAATACCAACCACAAAACCGATAACGGCACCCCCAATGCATCCAGCACGGCTGGCCTTGCTCCACGTGATGCAAAGCGCAATAGGAACAACAGCCGAACCAAGGATGACACCCATAAAGGTCTGGTCCATTAGGAGAAGGTAAATCCAGGTCCATTGACATAGCGAGAGAACTTGACGTACATAGAGCCAACCCATGGACACGCCGATATAGAAGAAGATGACCCCAGCAAGACCCATCACGAGGGCGAATATGGCGACCTGTAAGATAATTGTTTGAGTGCTAGCTCACATCTAGGGAGCAAAAAAAACACATACCCCAGCATGACTCATGCGGAGAATTTGCTCCTCTGTAGCTTGGGGGTTAATGTACCTCTGCCACGGTTTTAACCCCTTCGTACATGCTTGTAGAAAAGACAACCTTACCACATATATATCATACGTCAAGATGGACGAGACAGCAATCAGCTCAGCGCTCGTTGCACTGGTCACAGCTAAAAACAAGACAATGAGAAGGGCTGCTGCCCCGCTCTGTCCCAAAAGTGTAGCAGCAGCAAGGGAAGCAGGTAGTCCCGCTGAAATCTCGTCAGGTGTCAGAGGGGGGAGCAGAGATATGAAATCGCTCGCAGTCGGTACTTGTGTAGGCGATGAAGGTGCGGGAACAGCTCCGAAAGCAACAGCGGCTAGACCGAGGGTGGTGGAGAACGCGAAGGGAATGGCAAACCATGCAATTCCACCGATAAGGTATGCCTTGACGGTCGTTGCAGGTCGGCTGGCAATCGCACGTTGCCAGTATGCCTGGTCCTGGAACACAGTGGCAAAGTTGCCAATCAAGTTGATAACGCCGAATATGAGGCCGTTTTTTGAACGGAGGGTGAGGTAAGATCCCCCAGCGTTTCCAGAAACCGGTATCATAGCTGTGGCCTGGGAGAGGAGGTAGTGCATTTTGCTGATGGAACCAATGTATTCAGACGATGCGTAGACCGTGAACACGAACGTAAGGATGATGGCAAAGAGGACCGTGGTGTGCGTACTAGATTGGGAGCCATCAAGAGCGAACGTTAAGCGATCATGAATCACGCACTAGTCGCATAGCAGTGTAGACCGCATCCCGCCCACTACCACATAGATCGCGACCCCAAGAGGGATCAGGAAACATGCAGCGATGGTGCTCATCCCAGTCAGACTCGTAACTGTGGCTGAACCTCCCAAAACAAGCATAGAGGAGACGATAAGGTTCGTGGCGAGGCCAAAAAACATGAATATAAGGTGGGCAACAGTACCCCAGCGCGTAGCGACGATTTCTAGCCATGTGTGAGCGTACGGAGCGTTGAGTTTGAGCTTTGCGGCCAACTGGGCAAACAGAAGGACCTGTACGGTGGCACCCGCGGCGTACCACCATGGTCCAGATATGCCATATCTATAAGCAACTGCACTGGATTGGAGCTATTGATGATGCTTCGTTCGGTACCTGAAATCCATATTTGCAACGAACATGTATTTACCAGCGTAGCAGCCCACGTCCAGGCGGAAACGATGCCAGAAGCGATTAGGCCTGGTTTGACGCTTCGTGAAGCGGAAGTAAACTCTTCCGAGTTCTTGGGTGACACTCCGGTGTATCGTGTCTGAATGGCCGTCAAGCAGACCATAAAGGCGCTGAAGAACAGACCAATTCCTATGGGTTGGACTATATAAGAAACCATGGCGGGATATGTTTCCCATGTTTAATACTCACCGACTACTGGAAACGTGTGTGCCAGTAAGTTGGAACCCATCAACGTTCAACAGTTACTCAGGAGTCTTGTACTCACCGACTCCGTAACCCGCGCCTTGGGGAAGGGCTTCCGTTGACATACTATGAAGCTGTGAGGGGGAAAGCAGACAGCCAGGGCAAGCAATCTGCACTCCCAGTTCATTATATAAGTGTGAAAACTCCCCACTTGGCCCTTATCAGTAAGATACACACAAGAAACTATCAGTGCAATCGAGAGTTCTCTTTGACGGACCATAAGACGCAAATCATTTCATTGCACATCACAGCTAGCTAGCCACAATATTATCGTTTACACGGAGATCGATCCGTCAAATATACTCAACCCGGATACACATTGCATATTCTAGCTGTCAAGAGGTGTTCAACGGCACCAGCCGCGAGCGATATCTACTCGACGTTTTCAAGCAGGAAACCAGGTTTTGCATGTGCCTTCTCCAGCTGCAGTCTTATCATGTCAATTCCCATCAAAGACTGAATGACAGGACGTGAGAAGGCAGTGCAGATAAGGGCTTAAACACAGGTACCCCTGGCAGGGTCAGGACAGAAAACCAATATCAAAACGAGAGGGAGTGACTGGGACAGGAGGTCAGCGCACCGTTTCTAGTTTCTGGGCGGGCAGCGCGATGAGAGAAGACAATCAAAAAGGTTTTGACAAGAACGAGATTCGAACTCGTGCCCTTTCGGACTGGATAGATCACGCGACCAAAGTTACGTAAGCCTGATTCCAGCGCCTTAGACCGCTCGGCCATCTTGCCGCGGGGATCCTGCGCCCCATTGGACCGTCGAAGCGGGACGGAACGGCGATGACAACCGCCAAGTGACTGCAACGAGAGATATCAGCTGGGTCGCACCACGCTGAAGCCCCCGAATGTTCATCAGAATCTAGACGCGTTTGTCTGGTGCCTCATGAACGGCCAGCGTCTGATGGACGTCTGCATAAAGAAAACTAGTAGTACGCACAACTTTACTTAGCATAACCTCTAACGTTCGTGCAAGGAAAACACTGTTCGATTGGGCAGGTCACTTCAAAGTCCGATAGGCCTTACACGTATTGCCAAAGAACGAGCGTGACTGGCGAAACACCAGTACTAGCAGGCTACATACAAGGCTGGGCTCAGATCAGTAAAAGTTGTTTCTTCGACGCGATGGTGGGTGATTCATTCTCGCAAAATATCTCCTCGTTATGACACCGCGCAGGTAGTTCTTGCAGCTTCAATATGCACCAAAGGCGGCAAAGGTATGATCGCGAGGCTTCTCAACGTGCTCATCTTCTAAGCACTCTCGCAGCCGTTCTTTCGCGTCAATTCCACCCGATGACACGAACCAGAATCGAATCTCTCCTTGCCTCCTTCCCAAAACTCATCCCCACGAACAGCCAACACACCTCCGTCGAAACCTCCCAAGTCCGCTACGTCTACCAACCCCTTGAAGATCTCTACATCCTTCTCATCACTAATAAAGCATCAAATATCCTCCAGGACATCGATACATTGCATCTCTTTGCTCGGGTCGTGTCAGATATGTGCAAGAGCGTCGATGAGCGCGAGATTCAGAGACAGTCGTTTGAGTTGCTCGGGGCTTTTGACGAGGTTGTCAGCTTGGGATATCGGGAACAGGTCAACTTGATGCAGGTCAGGAGTGCGCTGGAGATGGAGTCGCACGAGGAGAAGATCCAAGAAATCATTGCCCGAGTAAGTGCATCCTTTTGACCAAAACTAAACCACGTCATGATGCTGGAACCAACGCAGAACAAAGAAGCAGAGGCAAAAGAGGAGCTCAAGCGCCGCGCCCGTCAACTTGAGATGCAACGCAGGGAACAGCAGAAGCGTGCTGCTGCTATGGGCGGCGCTGGAGGTGGTTCCTCGTACCTCGGTGGCGGTGTCTCCGGATATTCCTCCGTCCCGCGTTACGACGCCTTAGAAGCCCCAGCTGCACGTACTGCGTCGCCTGCACCAGCCGCTGCATCGCGCCCTCCACAATTCAAGACTGGTGGTATGAAACTCGGTAGTAAGAAAACCCGACAGGCAGAATTACTCGACGCGCTTGGAGGCGAGGTCCTCGCTGTCGAGGAAATGTCATCCCCTCCAACGCCCGTTCCGGTGGAACCACCTACTCTTGCTCAAAAACATGCCAGAGGCAGTCTGCCCGCTGTAGCTTCAGAGAGGTATGTTATGAGATACTCTGCTTGTCATTAGTTGGTGAGGACTAAATCCGATATCTAGCGTACACGTCGTGATCAAGGAAACAATCTCAGTCTCCCTCATACGCGAAGGCGGGGTCAAATCCATGGAACTCAAAGGCGATATGAACCTCCAAGTTTCCGATCCTTCCAACGCACACATCAAACTCGCCCTTGCACCTTTCACCAGCGGTTTTGGATCGGACCTCCAATTCAAACAACATCCCAACGTCGCCAAATTCACACCAGGTCAGGAAAAAGTTGTTGTGCTCAAGGACCCATCGAGGGCGTTTCCTGTCGGTCAAGCACTGGCAGTACTCAAATGGAGATATGCAGGCCAGGACGAGAGCTATATCCCTCTTTCAAGTAATTCTTAGTCTACAATGCTTAATCTGGCCTCACTGACACCCTGACAACCCATAGTAAACTGCTGGCCATCGACCTCGAGCGATGGTACCTGCGAAGTGAACATCGAGTACGAACTCGAAAACGAAAATATCACCCTCTACGACGTCACTATTTCCATACCTCTCCCTCCAGGGTCCTACCCAACCGTCTCTAACGACTCTGTGTGGTCCCTCAATCCTTCCACACATTCCCTTGATTGGTCCATTCTTCAAATCTCCCCAGAGGAGCGGTCTGGTACGCTCGAGTTCACCGTGAGCGGAGATGACGTTGGAGCGTTTTTCCCTGTGAAAGTGTCGTTTGTTGCGCAGGGGAGCCTCGCGGAGATCGGGATCACCAGCGTGACGAGGGCTAACGGGGGCGAAGAGGTGGTATTCTCATGTGATGCGGTCGTTAGTACGGATGAGTACCTTGTGCTGTGAGCACGAATTTGATGCTCTCCTGTTTGTATGTACGCCCCCCTACTGCGTGTTCTACCATTCGATAGCGTGGTCATTGGATGATCACGCCAAACCTACCAACCCAGCTAAAATATATAAAGCGGCAATGTAAGCATCGACGACATTCAATAAATATTCAAGTACAAGTTGAAACCTGGAACAGAGAATACAACACATGTCAGAGCAAGACTGACTCCCCACCGCCCAAACTATAAAGAGAAGCCTAATTCAACTGTACAACTTCGAAACCACCGCTTCCTTTCGCCACGACGAAGCGACCCATTCCCTCGTCAAAATCTACCTTGTCTCCGTTCACGTCGCCATCCCCACCAACCTCATCCATAAGATATAAAGCCTTGCCCGTCTCGAGGACAGGCCCAAATTGCATCTCGTAAGGCGGGAGGAAGAGGAGGCCGGGCGAACAGAGCCTTAGTTCCCTGCCTACTACGAATATCCCGCGCCCTGACGACCCAAAACGAAGGCCAGTACATGATTGGGGGACACCCGCCGCCGCCGCCTCTCTCAATGTCCCAGGGACATGTGGAGCTAGCCGCATCAAGTTATATGGGAACGTGATGGATTCGTCGATAGGTTCGTCTGTAAGAGGCACCAGCATTGACATCCACACAAAACCAGCCTTGCTCTTCGGACGTGCTGCGATGGTGAGGGAGTGCGGGACGGCTGGAGAAGAGCGCTTTGGCCTGGTGTGTAGGTCAGGTGAGCCGCGTGTAGCGCATGCGGTGAAAGCAATGGGCCGACTGATCGCTTCTTGAAACATGAACACTCGCTTGTGCTCAATGATTGCTTGGCCTTGCACCGGAACATCAGGAACGGGGAAAACGCTCATGCAATACTCCCATGCAACAAGTATATGCTCTGAGAATAGGATGAAGTCAACGAAGCCGCCAAACTACAAAAAGGCACATGTTTCAGTGTTGGTGACTCTCCCGGTTTGCTTGACTCACTAGATCGGGAAGACAAGGGAGAAGGGCTGTCCCGGTTGCCTCTGTATGCCAATCCAGAAGCTCGAGGCCTCCCCCTCCAGGCTCACCAGTCGTGTCCAGTAAAAGGAGGTGATTGGAGATGCCAGCGATGGCACCTGGAACCAGAGAATAATCACAAAGCGTTGTGAAGGGCGCCTTCAGGCTGAACGAGAGCACCTTGGCAAAGCCGCCAGACCTAGTGAGATTAGTGAAACGGCCCACTCAAAGAGAAAAACCGCTCTCACTGTTCCCTTTGTCCAACAGCGATGGCAGCCGGATTGTCGCAGTCCTTGACTACCTTGCAGGGCACCCCTTCAGGAGCAACCCACTCGGCAACTTTCTTGAGTCCCTGAGATGAACCTGGGCGGCTGACGATGAACCAGTAGACAAGTGTGTCGTTCTGAACGGTCAAAAGCTCTGCGCCGCCCAGCATAAACAAGACTTGGTCCACCCTTTTCCCTCGCTGTTTGGAAATAAGGGTGTTTGGAGAAAGGGATGGCCAACGATTTTCAAGATGTAGTGCACGGAGCGTGCGGTTTTCTAGGTCGGTAGAGGATAGATTCGAAAGGGGACATGGCGGTCCCGGAGGCGGCAAATTACGTGCCAATACTTCAGCACAAAACCTCGCATACCAAACGCAGCGGGATTTACTGAGGAGGTAATAACGTCGAGAGGTCTTCATACTCGGTTAATGACCAGGCAATTAGTAGCAAGATAGCTCACCTTTCTGAGCACCAAGATAGCATGAGCAGACGATGCCTGTAGCACCTGGATCAGGATGTCGTCCACAAGCTTGTCCAAGCTAGTAGCCATGTAGCATACAATGGAATGGGGGGTTGGATCGGGGGTATCGCTGGAAGTGCCACGACAAGGTCCTTCGACATGCGGGTTCACCGACGAGCAAAACTAGAACGGGTCTCTAGTTTGTTCAGCGCCAAGTATATACACGATGCTCTAAGACAAGCCTGGAACCTGAGGCGACCAACCGAAAAACGGGCAACGTTTTAGCCGGTCGTTGCGCTAATCTCCATTTGCGGACTCTCGTCACGACCGCCAGTTGCGAGCACGACATTGCGAATCAGGCCGATGAGTTAACATAACACGCCAAAATAGTGTAGTCCGCGACTTACATATTTGACTAGAGGCGGTCTGCGCGCTATTCCAATCAATAACTGCGACCTTGATAACAATCACCAAAAATAAGATATAGGTAGGAATAGCATCTGAAAACTGCATTGGAATCAACGAGTAAGACTCCTGGATAGTACGATGCCGCCGATGGAGAAGGAGTTGGTCATGATTTTTTTCTGTAAAACCATGACCATAAAGGGGGTCAAAATGAGGGAAAGAAAAAGTTCTACTTACTACAACTGATGAGGAGGTGCTGAACTTTGACTTGAAATCTGGCAGTTGTCGAATACAGCAAGTGAAACTTCAATACTGGTCTATACCGCTCCGTATTACGCACCGATATTCCCCTGCACAAAACGCTGCGAACCAGACTCGGCATAACGAGCCTGTGACGTCGAGAAGTCTTCATATTCTTGTTAGCGACTAACTCCTCTTTGACACGATGACTCACTTTTCCCAGTGACAAGATGTTATGAACAGACAATTACTGTAGTACCTGGATCAGAGTATTCACAAGATTTTACGGGAGGCTGAATTATGGGGATCACTGCCGATGGAAAGCACCACGACAACGCTCTTTGATTTCCGAGTTTACCAACGAGAAACCTACCTCGATGGGTGAGGGAGATGCATAATGTTCCGGCCACCGTACATCTCAGTTGCAGGTATCACGACTACCAGCCAATTGCGATGACCGTGACATCGCGAATGGAACTGCTACGATGGTGACTCAGAGCGATCAGAGCCCCTGAGATACTAGTGCCCCTTTCAATGAACTCGGCCCAACCCGGGTTCCGATCTTCTTTACATAATCTCCTATAGCACTTGTAAGGCAAGTAGGTCATATGGAGGTACTTACACGGCAGTAAGTGCTGGGTAGTTGGCATGGCAGTGTATCCCCCTTACCTGTACTTGAGGTGGCAAAACGTGCCTACTTTCGGACTCTTTCCATCACCCTTGCCTCGATTAAGTTATTGGGCTCAGTCGTACAACAGTGCACGTGGCGGGAAGTCTACTGAGCACCAGCGAACTTTGTCTCCGGAAAAAAAAACTCACAGTAAACCAGGTACGTCATGAGGTGACGTACACATAAAGCGTCACCACCCCCGAGCAACCCCCGAGCACATGGCTTTTCTCTGGGCTATGACCTGGGCCAGAAGACTCGAAACGGCGGAAATATGGATTTTAATTTGCGCTACAGCGGATCACAAGTCTTCGAAAAAACGAGCACCCGGCTGAAGGCGTATCGCTGTCAGTGCTTCAGCATACATAAGTAGTAATGCATCTCACCCTTGTTGTGAACCCCCCTCGATCTCGCTTAGCTAGAACAGCGCCCTGTGCACTGCGCTAAGGGGGAAATGTCCAAAGAATTGTCCCCAAGAGGTAAGCATGAGGATGATTTCGTTCCCTCAAGAAGCCTGAGTTTCGACGATGAAAATTACCCAGGCCTGTCCAGGCTCACTAATAGGGGGTGGTCTGCCGTTAAAGATAGGAGGGCGTTTACCTCTTGCTAGGTAATCGTCTTGACAGCACATGTCGGATGGCGCAAGAGCCGGAGAACGTTTAGAACGCTCCCAACTACAATCGGAGAACTAGGAAGCCTGACATTCAAAATACCCATGAACTTGAATGGCGTCCCTGATTACTCGACTATGGCAACGCCCACCGTGAGTGCTGAACTGGGGTCGAGTCTCGAGAGTAGACAGACGAAAACTCCCACAAGGTACCAATGAGAAGTGTGTTTTTTGCGTCCAGAGGGATCCAATTTGGAGCACGGTCAGGAGAACGCTCCCATGGCGATGATAACACGTACATTGTTTATCCAAGCCCGTGATTATAGGGCTGACATGTCTCAAGCCTCAAAAATGCCGTTAAGATCTTGTGCAATACATTGTAGGGGGTAGCATAGGAACCAACGATCTTTTCTCCTTGGAGTATCATAGGCAGGGTCGCCACATGGTCCCACTCTGGATTGGACGTCTCGACTCGATGAGATATACAGTGCGGAGTGCTACCCCGCATAGCAAGCATGGTGACCCTTAAGGCCTTCCTCACTTGAACCTGCATTAGGAACATGTGGGGTGAAAAGAGAGTTAGCATTTCAAGGTGTAGCCAATGGCAAAATGTACTGCAGTAGACTTTCTCATAATGCATACTGTCGGGAGCCTCAAAATCCAAAGCATTATGAGAATTATGCATTATGAGCATGCATTTTGGCAGGTACAGAAACCTCACTGGACTTTGCCTCAAAAACTTATGCATTATGAGAAAGTCTACTGTATGTGGCAACTATTCATGATGTGGCACCTCCGTTTGCACGGCAACTCGAACCTGATTCCAGCTCGCAGAAACCCTCTGATCAAGGTTTCTGGCGCGTGGAGACGACCGGCCACGACATATCAATTCCCGCCCAGTCCCATGACTCCCATCATGGGCTCACCTGAACCACAGGGAGGCTGTGTCAGTGATGGTTGCAAATTTATAACATAAAATCGTGTGTGCCCAACGGAACTGGTTGAGTCAACTTTGACACTGGATTGGTGGATGAAACACAATGTTGGCGCCACTGCATTCGCGTTGATAAATTTAGGGTGACACTGAATAATGGAAGGGCATAAAATTTTACACGAGAAACGAAATCATTTTCGTGCCTGTCAACCTTTGAGGTTGACCCACGTGGCCACGCGGTCCGTCGAGATGAATACGCATATGGATCAATGTAGGTCCAGAGATGAACGAATGCCAAGTGCTGCGCAAATTTCCAGATGTTCAAAGCAACAGGAACTCATGGAAACAGTCCTGAAGATATCTGCAATCCATTGTATTATATGACTAGACATGTAGCAGCGCTGAAAACCACCAGGGCTAGAAAAAAGAAACGTCTGCTACCGGATTAATCCAAACGGTCATCTGAGCAACTGGGCTGGACAGAACGAAAAGGGCTACCAAAAGACCACAGGAAAAGAGAGAAAAGATGCCATGGTATGAATATAGGTATGCGATGTGTCTATAGATGCGATGTGGTAATGTGATGCGGGTGTAAAAATGCTAGAGGTGAGAGGGCGCCGCGTTAATTTGGCAATGCAAGATCTACAGTAGTCCCCAGCAACGAGAGATGGAAAAGGAAGGAATGTCTAGATAGCCTGATCAGGCGTGGAATTTTGGCTTTTGCTGAACATGGGGGTGAGAAGTTGAGGACGCAGTGAAAAAAAGACCCCGCACCGATTTCCGCATCATCAATGGTGATGACGAACTTGGCGAGTATGGATTATGTGGCGGCTGAAACGAGTAGCCGGGAAAACCGCGGTCAGGACAAATGCGAAACGAGTCAACAAGACGTGGACAGACATACTGGGTTCATGTAAGCAGGATTGGCGGAAGAATTGTGCGGCATTGATGCTGCCGTCTTGGACAGGACTTTTTTGAGCTAAGGGGGATGAACGACGCGTTCAGCAGATAGTGAAGGCGCAAGCAGGAGAGCATGCACCTTTGCTTCGCTTTCGGCGGCATGCTGCGCGTACATGCTCGGGTGTAGCGAGACACCGTCAAGGCTTGTTGCCTGGGGTAACGAGGAGAGTGCACACGAGAAACTTGGGAGTGCAACGAGCTTCTCGGCGCGAAGTCCTTGCAAATTTGATGGCGGAATGGTGGACATGGTGGAAACAAAGCAAGAATGGAGTGAAGAAAGATCTCGACGGGAGAAAGACACAAAGTCAAGGAGGTGACGCTGGGAGTGCAGTGGCACTTGAGTGAAGAAAGAAAAGTCTGTGGCAAGGATGATATACTTTATAATAACAGTTCATTTCCCGCGCGATGCCGTCTTGATCACGGAGTCACGCTGGCGTTGTTGTTAAGCCTGCAGGGAGGTTATCCCAAGTTTATTCTCATAAACAATTCTCATAACGATGCGCCTGAAGATCTAGTTGAGATGCGAATGGATGTCTTGTCCCTCAGTTTCGGTCGCAATGGATGGGAGGTCTGGAAGCGCTTGCATGGCACAGACCTATCCGCTTGCGAACGATAAGGAAAGAGACACCCATAATGCACAAGTTCTGCTACCTTTTTAGCTCTGCTTCCTGTGCACGCAGGCATCTTTATTCACTCATCTGTTCTTGCCCATGTCGCCCGTCAAATGCTTCGCGTAAATTTCGGGGGTCCTTTCTCAAGCCTATCTACACCTCAAACTTGCCTCCTCATCTGGCTGCAACTCCATTCCACGTCTGCCCATGCCCAGCTACTAGTAAATACCCACTTCTCAGTCGCAATCGTCTTTCATAATACCTCCCACTCTTTCATCCTTCTTTGGAAGCACTGAAGGTTATCTCCCCAACTGCCAGATGGGGTCAACCTTATCTCCCAGAAGAAACCCAGTTCCCCTGTCCATCTCAAGATCAACGTTAACATTAACACCCTACCCTGCACAGGACTCGGATGTATCCGAGCGGCCAACATTATATCGTTACGCGCGCTTCGTCCAAGTTCAAATCAGCTCCGCTGCCACGCAACCAAGGTAGGCCAATGGAAAAAGTGTTCATCTGGGCTGGTTCAAGGGATCTGACGACCCGCAAGTCACATCTGATCAATCAAAGAGAAATCTTGAGCCAAATCTGATGCTCCTGTACAAAGTATATGTTTTCTCCTCTGTCCGAGTCATCGGTACATCATAGCGTGCGTTTGTACATGCAAAATGAACGGACGCAGACATCGCCTATAATGATGTACGCCTGTTCATAATTCTGGACAGACATGATTCCCGCACAAAGAGGCTTGTGTTAGAGGCTTCACCGAATGACACCCATGCCTATGTGTAACCAGGAATCTCATGCCCACCCGGGACCGAACGTGGGTAGAAACAAACTCTATTCCTCCTTTTGTAGCCCGACCAAACATTACGTGGCCCTTGCTCTTTACAGGGGCCTCGTGGCCAGCTTACGAGAAGCCAAATCAGAAAATCAAAGTAGTTAACGGGTTCTCAACTTGCTGTGGATATCAGATACCTGAACGAAGCACGTACACGCCCCCTCCGCGATGCTGCAGGGAGGCATCCCATAGAGATTTGCGTGTCTCGCCCAACCAACGATTCCCAGACTTAGTTCGAACGACGTCGCGCAGATAATCGTACATACGATTGTACATTCACGGAGTGATTCGAAACAACTCTATCATCATAATCAAATCCTCTTGTCTATTCTATCATACTCGGTATTTCGCCTATCTGATCAACAGCGCTGTATTCTCTATATTCACCTTTCTCCTCGGAGAACCACTTCATTTAATCACTTCATTTCTACTATTCAGTGAGCTCAGACGACGTAATGTGTTGCATATCCCCTTCGAAACTTCCGCATTAGTCAACAGCTTGCACGCCGTCATACACGGCCAACCGCTGGCATGCCTCTGCCCAATTCATACTACCCTGCACAAGGGCCGTAACGACACTGATCACATCGTCAATGGGCCCAATCAGCTGGTCCGTCGTATCCCGTTCGCTGTAGAAGAACATGTCAACATCAGATATAAGCTGCACAAATCGGTCCGCCATCCGCGGACCCTAATGCATGAAAACATACCGGAGCGTCATCGTCTGGTTCTGAACAGCTGCAAGGACAGGAATGGTAAAGTGATAGTGTCAGTTCCGATCAGAAGGTCCCTGCAACAAGGTTCTGCATACAGGCAAAGTCAAGAGTTACACCGAACGGCGTCCCCAATTCATCGTTGCGGGCGTAACGCTTTCCGATGGAGGTATTGGAGTCATCCACTCTGGAAAAGATGCCAGCTTTACGAAGCTTGGTAGCTGTCGCATGCCGTGGGATAAACCAAAGCCATCATGAGTGTATGATCCCAGATTGGATATGGGGTGCACGCACAAACTTCTTGTACCAATGGTTCGAACTCTTCTTTGGCACTCAGTGGTACAATAAGAACTTTAGTCGGGGCAACGACCGGCGGCAGAGAAAGAACCTATGGCTTTTGTAACTATTCCGTTGACTTTTATGAGCAGATAACGAGTGCTCACCCCGCGCTCCACGTCTTGCTCCCTACACCAGAAACTATGTTCCAAGAGAGTGTACAGAATTCGACCGAACCCAAAGGAGGGCTCGATGACGTTGGGAGTGAACTCCCGGACTATGAAACACGTCAGAGTGGATCACGAACAAAAAAGACCATCGAATTCACTTGATTGTTTGAACGTCTTGCGCTCGATGGAAAGGAGTTCAGGTGTAAGGGTAATTTCTCTACCCTCCGCAGAGAGTTTGGCTGAGCTAAGATACCCACGTCCACATCAACTGCGATATCTCCGAGGTAAGTTAAAGAGCGCCTTACCCTTGAGCAAGCTCGCCCTTGAATTCGAGGAGTTGGGCTTCGTCCATCTCCCAGACGATCTTCTGTACCAAACCGGCATCACGACCCAGCGTCTTCCCAAGCACTTTCTTATTAAACTCCGGGACCTCTTTCTCCGTGATGATGGGCTCCTTCAGGGCCTGCCTCACAACAAGCGGGTGGCCAGTCCTGGCCGAGTGTACGGACAGATCGTACGCCGCACGATCTGCACACCCAACACACTCTGTCCACCCAGACACATTCTCGATCTCTGCATCCCAGCAGTCGGTTGCGTAATGCGCCATTTCGTTTGCCATATGCTGGCGGAATCGCAACCGCTTGGGATTGATACCAATATTGACGAGGAACAAGTTGATACGCGCCAGGAAGTACCCAAGGGTCTCGTTTGCCACGAGACCTTTGTCGACCGCCTCGCCTATTGTCATCCGAGTCAACTCTGTGCTACCTTGTATCTGAACATGTCGATCGAGCAGGCTGAGGACGATGTGTCTGACTTCATGGAAGCGCTCGTGCCGTTTGTCCGCGGGGTCAACGTAATGTTCAATTTCGCCCATTGTGAATTCGCGTACCCGAAGGAGGCCAGCGCGAGGAGAAATCTCATTGCGGAACGATCTGCCGATCTGAGCAGAGGCAAAAGGAATACGACCATTATTGAACTCCAAGAGGCGCGAAAAGTTGAGGAAGTGCCCCTGAGCGGTTTCTGGCCGGAGGTAACTTTGTAGTGATTCGAATCACGTTGTCTTCGCAAGAAGTTGGAGGGAGACGCTTACCCAGGATGTTGCCCAGTGGGACCAATACTACTTGCAAACATCAAGTTGAACTGTTGTGGTTCCCCGACTTCATTATCGGTATCTGGATTTCTAATGCCATGTTTGCGACACAACTCGCCGAGTTCGGGACCGGAGTAATTGTCCAGCTGTTTCGGTCTGAGTATCCGTGATTCCTGAGATAAATCACGAACCGTACTAACCTGGGCTAGAATGGTGTCGTATTCCTTGACTTTCTCATCAGCAAGCTGTACTGCTAAATTTTTCACTTTCTTCTTCTTCTTCTTTTCGTCCTCCTTTTGGGGTTGAGCGGCCAAGCCACGAACTTCACGATCGCCAGCTAGGCGGGCCTCGAGGACATTTTTGACCAAATGATCTGCACGCAGGACATCGCCTGTTTTGGTGTCTTTTACCATCCAATCAGCGAATCTGGCTACATGACCAGAGGTTTCGAACACGGATGCGGGAGTCATGATGGTGGTATCGAGCTCTAGCATGTGATCTTCGATAATGAAGTGTTTCCGCCACTCAGCGATGATGTTGGCCTGCAGAGACGAGCCCGGTGGGCCATAGTCGTAGAGACCAGCAACACCTGTACGAATGATCAAGAAGCCCATCCAAAAGGACAGTGGGGTGATCACATACCACCATAAATCTCAAAAGCAGGGGCATAGAAGAACCTGCGGTTAAGCAAGGCCTCCAGGCGGGTTTTATCGAAAGGATGTGCGAACTTGTTGACTTCTTTCGACATGTTTGAATGAGTAAAGCGCGCCCAGTGGCTTCTTGTGATCAACGGAGGAGGGTATGTAGTACAGTGTCGCTGCACGAGTCCAAATCTGACTCTCATGCAGTGTAGTCGCGTCGATCGCCGAGTCAGATAATCTGACTTTCTAGATCTTTTATTCCTAGACCCAGACTTAAACGCCTCGTGCTTCAAACTTATGGGAGCCAAATTTGCTGGATGTCGGCGATGGGCAAGAACTTGAAAATTCATTATGTAAAGCATGTAAAGTATGCTGACCTCTCAGGACGGCCCACGGCTGCTGCAGGCTATGATACTTGCAAATTGCAGGTCAGTCTTTCTAAATGTTCTTGTCAACAGGCGTCCAGCGCTGCTCAAGTGCTCCCCTCCAGCGCCGCCTGGTCGCGAGGGGAAAAGAAGCAGGATTATGGTTGCCATTTGACGTTTGAATGACAGGTCCGCCAAGGGTAAACGAGCCTTTTGTTTCAGCCGTTCAAAATAAAAGGCCGTAACACGCGTCAGGCCCGCTCTACGGTATTTTTCACCTTGCGTTCTACACGTTCTGATGCTGCATCTCGCAGTTCCGTCGCGGCCCTCGGTAAGTCATCTTTAATGCTACCTAAAGTTCTGCGCCCCGGAGTGCTCTCTTCCTCATTTCCTTTACTTGAATTCTCGTTTCTGACGTTCCAGTAAATCTCATGTTGAACGATTCCGACCAGGTTGACACAACCCGCGAGGCAGTCCCGAGGGACCCATTTGAGCTCCTTCCCGGATCGCAATGGTCGTCTTTTACCAACGCACTCCTTGCCACTGCACTATTCAGATGCTGGCACATCTTGATTTTCTTCGCCATGTGGTCAACAATGGTCTGCCTAGTTAGCGACCACGTACACAGCCTAGCAATACAGCCTACCCTCATCACTGTGTATGTTGTATTTTTCGTATCTCCATGGAACCTCCTGAGCAATCTCGTGGTGTAGGTTTGGTACGGTGCTTGGTTTCGTCATTTCCTATCGCACGACATCAAGTTTCGAACGTTACAATGAAGGACGGAGGCTGTGGTCACAAATTGTGCTCGGAAGTCGTGTGTTCGCTCGCACAATCTGGTTCCACGTCCCAGGTGCGTCTTGTTCAAAACCTCTCAAGTGAGTCAAGTCCAGAAACGCCACTTTCAAATTCCATAGATAACACCATGCCCAATGCCGCCGGTCTATCAGAAGATGAATCTAGAGCCAGAACACTAGTTGAGAAAAAGACGATCATCAATCTTCTTGAAGCTTATGCAGTTGCCGTGAAACACTATCTGCGCGGTGAAGACGGCATCTTCTATGCTGACCTTTATCCGCTCGTTAAATTTTTGCCTCCCTATGGGCTCCCGGGGAGCATCCCATCATCTGCTGATCTACCTGGAGATCTGAGGGTCAGTGAGAGCCACGGCGAAGACGTACCTCCATCGCCGCGGTCTGGCCAATTCCCTACTTCGGTGATGCACAGGAGAACGACAGAGGCTACAATGTCCGAGCTCCCTTTGCCGTCTACAGCGCCTGGTGCACGAGCAAACACATTGGTGACGCCTGCCCTTCAAGTGAACGGCCATCCTCAAGCTGGCGAAAAAGTCTCAACCGAGCCTAAGGACGAATTATACGTATTGCCAGCTCAAATCCCCCCCAAGTACTCCGTGTTCGACTTGTTTCCCTTTTCGCTACTTATCAAGATGTTGACCAAACGGGGTCACGATGTGAAAGGAAAGAAAGCGGCAAGGTTGAGAGCACAAATGCGCAATCACCGAGAAGGCATGTCCCATAACATACCTTTGGAGATATCCCTGTATCTGGTCAGTGTTTGGCTTCCGCGCCCCTCGGAGTGAGATATTTATGCCTATGGCTGTACAGAGCTCCTATATTTCCGCTTTGCAGACACGCAAAGCCGGTGTGGAGGCACCCACCATCAGTGAGCTCATCGGCCCGTGCCAATTGATCAGGCCCCCGGCTTAAGTACTGCCGTCTCACAGGCTTGTTGTATGCCACTTTAAACCAACTCGTGGATGCCCTCACGGGTTTGGAAAGGATCCTTACCACCCCCATTCCGTTCTCGTACGTGATATATCTGCACTGGAGCGATCCCATCTCACATGCTTCTAGGTACTCCATCCACCTCTGGTTGGTGACCGCCATGTACTGCCTCGCGCTGGTACGATGCGTCCCCCCGCAATTTTTGATCTCAACTCATCAAACCTTGCTATTCTGGTCATTCCGCACAGCCATTCCAGATCTGGTCTCCTTTGAAGTGGCTCACGATCCCTGCCACTGTTTTCGCTGTAAGACCCTATCGCTGTGTAGACCCATCTCACAATCCCCTGAATGGTTCTCTCTGGTGCTAGAGTTTCGCATTTTTCGGTTTCCTCGTGGCTGGCGAGGAGATAGAAAGTGAGTGCCAGTATCCATAATGTTCTCGTCACTCATACAATTCTTCATAGATCCTTTTGGTGAGTTTCAGAATTGAAAGATACGAGAAGAATTCAATAGCTTTTTATGCAGGTTACGACAAGAATGATCTGGTGAGTCATTTTTCTGGGTTCTTGAGGCACCCAACGATATGTCCCGCGAAGCCTCGGACCTTCTCTCTGATTCAATTCAATCCAACCTCATGGCTCATGTATTTGAAATATTTAAACTCCAGAATATGGACCTCTTCGTTCACAACATCATACGTAAATCTCTATCTCTGTCTATCCCTTCACGTACTCATTGGCGGCCCCTGATACAGGCAAGGAGCTCCGTGCTCTCACTACAACCCCTACACCTGATCCTGCTGTTTGGGCGTTCTCCGAGGAGAACGATTTGCTACTCGCTTCTCGCGCTCATGGTGAGCGTATCTCGCCTACGGAATGGGTCCGTAGGGGCGTCCCAAAAATCCAGGACGCCCTGGCGTTATACTAGGCCCGCCATGACTTGGTCGCTGTCGTGCCAAGTCGTTGCTGACTTTCGACTTGCATCACGGTACCAATCGCATTAGATCTCGCCTAGCAAGCGTCTCAATATCGCATCTGTTATTGCACGGCGTGCACGTCATCGTTATCTGAACACTCCTTTTACTGCTGCAAAAACTTGTATTTATTTTGTCGTCAGCATCTGGGGCCATGCGTTGCTCGGTCATTGTGCATATGGGAGTTTAGTTATATCTTCTGGCAGTGTCCATTCAGAGTTCTTGTTTGACCGCGAGCCGTGAGTCTTTGATTAGGGTCAAACGCCACCAGATTTCAGGCGAAGGTGCTCAGTACCTGGGCTGAGCCTGCCGCTCATGAAAAACTAAGTTTTCATTCGTGGAACGGTCGGTCTACACGCGACGACGGCCTAGATACGAAAAATATATCCACCGCGATCTTTGTCCACCCAATATC
>KN825215.1:0-25897 GCA_000827395.1 Paxillus rubicundulus Ve08.2h10 | reverse complement strand
GTAAGATTCACATGGGATCTAAGGAGGGAATGGATAGCTATATATGGGCAGAAGCTATGATGCATGAATACTTAGAATCTTTGACATTGAAAAAGCAATAGCCCATGCATGTCACCTTACTTGTTATTTACAATACAACTGATGCATTAAAACTACAGGATGGCCTGGTGGTGCTGTGAACTACTGTGGATTGTTGTGGAAGAGGCCTTACCACTGTAGTGTACTGTGCATGGTTAGCTGCATTTTTGTGGTTTGCTGATGTCGACGAGAAGGTCAGGACACCGCACACACATGAAATTTGTTTTGAAGTGGAACAAGAGATTGACCTCAATGCTGCAGTCGTGATGGGACCCCTGGCAGAGGCACGGAAGCCGTTAGCAGTAGACGCAAAAGATAGGTGTGAAGGCCACGCCCGTCGAAGCGGAGCAGGACCTTGACGCTGCCTGGCCAGATTGGTAAGTTGAGCCAAAGATTTTGGAGATTTTCGGCCGCTCCGGTTGTTTCACGTGACTTTTGGGTCACGTGTTTGCTAATAAACACGTTAATACCTGGCTGCTAAGAAACCCCCAGCACGAGGTGTATTTAACATGGTTAATATCACGCTGGCGAGTTTTCGCTCGTACCCTAATGGTTCTCCAGGTTTTTGAGGGTAGATAAGAATTCATTGATATTTGTTATGAATACAGAAAGTGCATACCCCCGAGTCACTGAATACTGTTGATGGCACTTTCGGTGACTGATATAATGAATATCAATGCATTTACTAACTACCAGCCGGATCAGCAAATCGAGACTCCGAACTTCACTTTCGATTCACGAGCTGCCAAATGTTGGTCGAGGGGAACCTCTGAGAGTCTCTGTATTGTCAATCAACCAGACGATGTCCTGTATGCAATATCATGAGACACCAATCAAGTTGTGGTGCGTTCTACGACTCACTCAACGATAGTGTCAACATGTCAATCTCGACGTAGATACACGATGCATTATAAGCACCACGCGTGCCACGGGTACATGCGCTTCCTAATATACGAGTAAGATAGTAATGCTCTAACCTCACATTCCGGGTTATTAGAAATAAGGACGAAAAAAGGACAGTCAAGAAAAGCCGCAGAGGTCATTGGTCGCTGGAATAGATAGAAACGAATGAAGGCGACTTGCAAATCCACAACATTGGCAAATGGATTGAGTACAAGACGATGTGGTTGTTGGATATTGGATATTGAATGACATAGATCGAGTGGGGCAGAAACCAAAAGAGAAAGAACAAAAAAAAACGAATCGAGAGGCCTGAGATCATACCACCTCTGAAGAACCGACATACGTTCCAGGGGTCGTCGGAGAGCCACACTGAGAAGCGTCGACTTCGTACTCCACGGTTTTTTCGACGTTGATTTCGACCTGGAAGACGAGATGAACTCGCAAGACCGCAAAAGAACTTAGCGGGGACATACCTTGGTTGCCGCTGGCGGCTCAGAGCGGGACTGAGAAGAACGTCAGCGACAATGCCAATGGGGAATACGTCATGCTGACGCACCGACTGGTGAGTTCTAAACCGGCTAGCATAGCCAGGGAACGCCACAGGAAGCTCGGCAGAGAGACCCCGTTGTGCCCGTTCATTTTGCAGTCGTTTTCGAGCGTTCAACCTGGCAACAATGAGGTGGTACTATAAACAAGGCGAGGAAGCAATTGTGAACTCACGTGGCGAGCAGAGAGTTGGCATATACTGACGCGGGTTCATCAACAAACGCACAACGATCAAAAGTTGTGCACTTACATTTGCCAATCACGAAATGCAATCCCATGAAGACAAGATTGGTAGGCATGGTAAGCCACTCGAGTCCAAGTTAGCAGAGTACGCGAATGCTAATGCCATGGACACTCACACAAATCATAGATACCACGGTGGCCGCGCTGAGAATTATTTAGCAAAGAACATATGCTACGTGAGGCGGCTCACCTCGTCAACGAATTATTTTCAAAGGTGTACAAGATTACTGAATTGATGACACGATCCATACTGTTGTAAGGGGTATCAGTAGTAGATATCTTCAGGCACGATGCGACCTTGCCTTGACGATGCCTTCCGGTTGCTCCGAAGGGAGTAGCACAAGAAACCGGCAATCATAACATCCACTAAGCAAGACAGCGCAAGGCCAAGCGTGAAAATCCACTGATATGGAAGCCTAGTGAGGTTTGCGAAAGTGTGAAAAAGGCACAAGGACTCACGCGAAACTCAGCCTTGAAGCTGGAAAACGTTTGCATGTGTATCCTGCATATCTCTGGTCAGGGATGGGACGTGCTAAGTATTAGGGGCGCTTACATTTCGGCAGTGGTCACTAATAGCTCCGTTAGAAACCTTTTAGCACCAGGCGAACATGTTTAATTATCCTTCTCACCCGATGCAGAGCCTTACATCGACATCAATTGGTGTGTCCACATAAAAGGTATTCGTGCGAGTACTTACATAGACGCAGGAAAGCAAAACCCATCTTGCGAGTTTGCGTGAGATCGCCCAGTTTCCGCTCCAGCCTAAAGTGAGGCACTCACAAGAGGCATAGTTATCCGCCAGTCGCGCCGACTCACTTGAGGATATGTGAGTGACATAGGTGAAAGGACCACTGTTGTACTCACGTTTGTGGATACGGTGTGCAAAGAAGCTGTGCCACGACATGAGCGAAAATACAAGGACGACTGGATGCAATACCGTACCAGTGTACGATAAACGTTAGGATTGCCTGAGTGCAGGGAATGAGCGGGGCGCTAAAATAACCTTGTCAAACGCTCACCGTAAGCGCTACTGTCATCTTTGGAGCAGATAATTAGAAGGATGGCCATTCGGTCTACGAAATACACACCGCTAGGGTTCTGAAATCTAGCCTGTGAGTCGGCGATATGAACACGAAAATGTGACCGCACCTTGGGATCATGTCGATCTTTGAAGTATCTCCAAAGTTCTCAATAAAATATGTCCATATCGATGCACACACCAGTGCGGTGTGCGCGGTGTCGAGTAACCTGACCGAACGTTAAATAGATGGGGAGAGCATTGGACAACGAACACTGACCAGACTGCAGTGACCTAGTGGGGGCATCAGCATCAGGACCCAGTCTGACCGTCAATGAGATGGACAACACACTATTGCTTTTGTCTGCAAGACATCACTGGGATATAGTTTAACGTAGATGAAAGACTGCACTGTCACAATCCCTGCTAAGCTGAGCCAGGTTCCAGGTGAGTAGCAGTACAAGGGTCCACAACAACCTTGAGCTCACGCCGCGGCAACAAATCCGCCTACAAGGAGGGCACCGTACGTAGCAGGCACGCTGACAGCCATGGTCGATCCAGAATAATATAGACCGCGAGTGGAGAAAAGAAACAAAGAGAGGAAGGACAGCGGTAGTGCAAAAACGCAGGCGAGCAAAAACCAACAATGCAAAATGACTTATGAAGGAGCCCAACACTCAAGGGGCTGCCCATTCCAATAAATTGAAAGCCAGTCACGGCATCGATTACTGGAGAGCTTCGAAACGGCGAACAAGGGTCAAGCAATCACAAAATTCATTTTTCTTGGCCAAGTGTGGTGATTCCGCTCTACTAAGTAGCTGTTGTTCTTCGTGATTCCTCTGTCAAACCCTCGACATAAAATCAAGCGCCCCAGATCTTCCCAATAATTGTCTACCGAAGGTCGGTATTTTCGGTGGGGACACCACATCAGACTCCCGCGAGCACTATAGTACGATTCTCTTTCGGGTTAGTCTAGGACATTCGCCCCTGCCGCGGATAGAGAGTCCCAGCGTACAAGTTGCAACGTTGACGGTACCCGCGGACCTCAACGTAAAGGCTATCAGGAGCAAGTAGTACTAGGGTGGGGGAAGACTGAGATTTTTCGTCTCTGCAGTTCACCAAGCCTGCAGAAAACGCTCAGGGACCTGCCTTTTTCGTCAGTACTAGTGTGTCTACCAATCACAACTCTCCATTGCGCGGCGAAAGAGTCGTCAAGCGTCAACGTAAAGGGACGCTGTCTTGTCCTTGTCTAGTGGTTGTCCACGCATCGATGTAAAGCTTATCTCGTCGCTCGACAAATTGACAGCTCCTGATTGAATGTCAGAAATTATGATTGATCACATATGGGCGGTTTCATTCCTCCAGTATAACAACGCAGTGGCGTTTTGATATATCTATCTGCTATTAAACCAGCTGCCAACGGCTTGTACCATCAAATCGTTGGAATGGACAAGAATGAACGTCGTCGGGTTAGAGGCTGAAACGGCATCAACATCGCGAATGTCCTGGCCCATCGAGTTCATTAGAGAAGCCCTATGTCGGCTCCGTGTGACGGAGGAGTGCCAAGATCGCAAACAAAAAAACTGTCTTGGCAGCTTCGGAGGCAGTGGTTTCGTACTTGACGATTATTGATTTTTTGATTTTTGAGAATGGGTTTGGGTTTGGGGTTCGAATTCAAAGTTCAGAGTACTGTGCAGCATTGGCGGCGGGATGTGACTGGAGAGTCCTCTCTGCGGAAGCTGCGTGACAAAATTCACGCGTCAAGTCACAGTCACGCCACAATACTACTTCCTCTTTGACCACCACTGACACGGCGACATGATAGTACGTCTTCTAAGCCTTCCAGTTTCCTACAAAGTCAACTCACATTTTTCTCAAGGACAAGCCAGTTCCCATGGAAGAAGACGTGCTGAGTGACTTTGTTCCCAGCAACATCGTCTCCAGACAGGCAAGTAATCATCCTCGTTTCCGCGTGCGGGAATTTAAGGCGAGCGTGTCTTGGTTTGAGCAGCAGAGTGAAGGTGCAGATGATGGTGAGAGTGAATACTTAGATGGGGGCGCGAGCGTGCAAGAGGATGAGCTTCGAAGTGAACAGGGGGATGAAGTATGTCATTCACAATCTATACCCTTGGAAATGGCCTTTAACATCCAGCTTCCTTAGGAACCTGTCGCAAGCGGCTCCTCGCCTTCAAAAATGGCAAAAATGCAGGAATCAGCTGACAGACAACAAAAGAAGCAAAAGCGCAAGGCAGATGAAAGTCAGCTTCATGCCAAGAGGCAGGAGATGGATAAAGCCAAGGTGCCCTTATTCGGGCAATCCTACTCGATATCGTCTCACTCTGTTGCAGATCTCCGATGCCGTGAAGCGCTACTCCTACTTGCTGGGTCAGACTGAACTCTTCAAGCATTTCGTCGATATCAAGGTGGAATATGCTCATGTGCCCCCGACCACTTGTTCATCGTTTCTTTTCAGAAAGCCCGTGACCCACAGTACGCTGCTCTCTTAGACGCACAGCCAAAGCAGAAAGGGAGGGGTCGCAAGAAAGCTGTGTATGTGTCATGTTCTGCTTTACCTACGTCAAATCCCCATCATTATGCAGAGACCAGAACGCTCGCCATAGGAAATCTGAGAAAGAGGAGGATGAGGAAATGCTCAAGGACGGTGAGCTGGCCGCGCAGGGGGATGACCAACCATTTGTTTTCGAGGAATCACCAAGCTGTGAGATATTCTCAATGAACCATCGTGCCTCAATTTACCTTCCTGTGTAGATATCAAGGGCACGATGAGGGCATACCAGCTTCAAGGGCTGAATTGGATGGTCTCATTACATCACAACGGTTTAAATGGCATACTGGCCGACGAAATGGTGCGTGGTCTTCCAAGTTAACATTATACCATTGCTGAATAACCGTATCTCAGGGTCTTGGTAAAACGTTGCAAACAATTTCCTTCCTCTCATACCTTAGACACTATCGTGACATCCATGGCCCTCACCTGATCGTGGTGCCTAAGTCGACGCTCCAGAATTGGGCCCGGGAGTTTGAGCGGTGGACGCCAGATGTCAATGTCGTTGTTCTGACCGGAACCAAAGAGGAGCGCGCCGAACTGATCGCCAGTCGACTGATGCCGCAAGACTTCGACGTCTGCGTTACCTCTTACGAGATGTGTCTCATTGAAAAATCAGCGCTCAAGAAATTCTCTTTCGAATATATCGCGATCGATGAGGCGCACCGGATCAAGAACGTGGACTCGATCCTTGCCCAGATCGTCCGGGCGTTCATGTCCCGTGGACGTTTACTGATTACGGGTACCCCGCTTCAGAACAACCTCAAGGAATTGTTCGCCCTTCTCAACTTCATTTGCCCCGAGATCTTTACCGACTATGCAGACCTTGACTCATTCCTTCATAAAGACGACGCTGGTGCCGATGGCGAAGAAGAGAAGAGCAAGAAAGTCGTGGAGGCCTTGCACAAGATATTGCGCCCTTTTCTACTGCGTCGCGTCAAGTCTGATGTGGAGAAGAACCTTCTTCCGAGTGAGACAAGCCTTAATTTGGCTACTCTTCATCGCCGCTGACTCACGTGCTGTATTTTTAGAAAAGGAAATCAACATCTATGTCGGTCTTACGGAGATGCAGCGGAAATGGTATAGGTCCGTCTTAGAGAAGGACGTTGATGCTGTCAACGGTTTGTTCACTTCGTTCGGGTTTGACGGGGATTATTGAACCTATGCTTTTTCTAAGGCCTTACTGGGAAGAAGGAAGGCAAGACACGACTGATGAACATGGTGATGCAGGTATGTCCGGAAGGCTGGTGTTATCGCGACTCGTCTCACATTAGGTCAAGCTCCGGAAGGTGACATGTCATCCCTACTTGTTCGACGGCGCAGTAAGTCCCTCGAGTCCTATCGTCGTCATTGCCTTTAAGCCAGGTCCAGGAACCCGGTCCACCGTATACTACAGACGAACATCTGATCGAGAACTCTGGAAAGATGATGATACTGGACAAACTGTTACAGTCCTTGAAGGTCAAGGGATCGAGAGTACTGATTTTCAGCCAAATGAGTCGCGTTCTGGACATTCTGGAGGATTATTGCCTATTCCGTGCATTCAGTATGTGAACATGCGTCACTTTTGCACGACTGGATTGTTCGTTGATGCGACGTGTATACAGAATACTGTCGCATAGACGGTAGCACTGCTCACGAGGATCGAATCCTTGCTATCGACGACTACAACAAGCCAGGGAGCGAAAAATTCATCTTTTTGCTCACTACTCGAGCTGGAGGTCTCGGTATCAACTTGACGACCGCAGATATCGTCGTTCTATATGACAGTGATTGGTAGGTATTGCGTCTTTTTTGTGAGAATTTACACCGACTGTTGGTCCAGGAATCCACAAGCCGACTTGCAAGCGATGGATCGTGCGCACCGCATCGGACAGACGAAGCAGGTCTATGTCTTTCGATTCATAACGGAGGATAGTGTGGAGGAACGCATGCTCGAACGTGCTGCGCAGAAGCTCCGTCTCGATCAACTTGTTATTCAGCAAGGTCGAACACAACAATCCAAAGGTGGGTCCTGAACATGTCACGTTATCTTGGATTAACCGCTCCTCCTGTCCAGCTGCGAGCAAAGACGAGCTTCTCGAGATGATTACGCATGGTGCTGAGAAGATTATCAACTCTTCTGACGAGTGAGCGGTTAATGATTGCATCGAGTGACACCATTAAAATAGTGCTCACAGCCTCTTGATCAATGGCGATATCGAAGTCATTATCCAACGAGGGGAAGAGCGTACCGCCGAGCTGAACAGCAAGTACGAGGGCCTCAACCTCGAGGATCTCAGCAACTTCAAAACCGACAGTTCTCTTCAACAATGGGAAGGCGAGGATTTCCGTGCGGGACGCAAAACCCTCAACTTGAACATGCTCTCGCTCTCGAAACGTGAGCGGAAGATGAATTACTCGGTGGATAGTTATTTCAAGGACACGTTACGCGCTGGCCCCTCGAAGACGGAGAAGGCCCCGAAAGC
Source organism: Paxillus rubicundulus Ve08.2h10 (assembly GCA_000827395.1). Taxonomy (NCBI): domain Eukaryota; kingdom Fungi; phylum Basidiomycota; class Agaricomycetes; order Boletales; family Paxillaceae; genus Paxillus; species Paxillus rubicundulus. The sequence continues at coordinate 18,075 of KN825215.1, read as the reverse complement.
CCCTCGAGCGCCTAAGCAGATACAGATGTAAGTGTCCACGCTATGCATCCAAATTTCGCGGCTCTGACGTTGTGTCGTCCACTAGCCAAGACTTCCAATTCTTCGACCCGGCTCTTGCTCAGCTTCAGGAGAGAGAACTTGCGGTGTTCAAGGTTTGACGCCTTCATCCACCCTTTGACATTCAGGAATGTTAACAGTTACATGTAGCGCTTGAATGGCATTGCTGCAACTACGAGAGAAGCTCAAGAACCAGAAGACACACCAGAAAAACTGGAGGCAGAAAGGGCTGCCGCTCAGGACTTCATCGACACAGGTAAGCACTCGCTTGAAACTCGTACAGTCGAAACTCGTTCCGAAAATCATATATTCATAACCTACGCCTTTACAGCCGAACCGCTCACAGAAGATGAACAAGCGCTCAAGGAGGAATATTCAGTGTCTGGTTTCCATGATTGGAGCCGCAGGGACTTTCAGCAGTTCGTGCGTGCTCTGGAGAACTATGGGTGGTACGTCATTGGCGCATTTGAAGTATGTCGGGTCCCACGAGTTAATTGCTGTTTATGTTTGTAGGACAGACGATTATGAGCTGCTCGCGTCTGAGATCCAGGACAAGGAATCGAAGGAGGTGAAGAGGTATTATCTCTACTTCAAGAAGCACTGGAAAGAGCTCGCCGAACATCCCCGCATCGCCGCACGTATAACTGAAGGCGAAGCCAAACGAACGAAACGGTCCAACCTCGAGTCGCTTCTCGCCAAGAAAGTCGCGTCTGTTAAACATCCGATGCAAGAACTGGAGCTTAACTACCCCACCACGAAGGGCAAGGTATACTCGGAAGAAGAGGATCGGTACCTTCTTTGTCGTCTACATCATTATGGGATGCGTGCGGACGAGGTATACGAGAGGATCAAGAGGGATATTTCGGAGTTTCCGGTGTTTAGGTTCGATTGGTTCTTCAAGAGTCGGTCTGTACAGGAGCTGCAGAGGAGGTGCAACACGTTGTTGGGGATGATCGAGAAGGAGGCGGAGGCACAGGCACAACAAGAGGTGAAGACGAAAGGAGCGCGCGGGAAGGTGAGCAGGCTGGGTGGCTTTTATCATGCCAGGCTTCTGGCTGCGTACTCATTTGACGTGTCCTTGCAGAAACGAGGGATCGAAGAAGTTCAAAAGGATGAGGATGAAAAGGAATCGAGGTCGCCTACGCCTGTTTCTGTCCCTGCGCCTAAAAAGTCGCATAAGAAAAAGAAGACGTAGGGACTGTCGATGCTTGACAGATCGTCGTCTGCTCGTATGCCATGTGTTTCGCCTCACTTTCATTGACCGTACAGTGTAGTATTTAATGGATTGGTTTGTGATGCCCATGTACGCGAACATCGCAGGCAGTACAAGTATTGGGGCTTGGTAAGTGACAGTCAGCGCTCAGGCTGGGTGAGCGGATCTTGTTCCTGTTGGCTCTCGACACCGTTCATTGCGAAAACGTGTCTACCACCTCCCATCAAAACCTCGCCGACACTGTTGCCAGTCGTTATACATTCATGCGCGATCCTTGGTGTCTTTTTCACGGAACTTGTCCACGTGACTTTTTATGCTCGAAAACACCTCATCTCCAGTCGACTCTGACTGTTTAATGCCTCACTGGAATTCAATGCAAACAGTACCATTCTACTCTGATGAGTGCAGAGAATCCATTCTGTGTCAACCAATCAGCAAAGGACAAGTTGTTCCAAAATTGGCATTTCAGCCCTTGGGATTTCATAGTTATAATATTTATGAGAATTCATTTTTGGTCACTTGGTCATTGCAGAATTGATTGTTGGCAACATTCTTGACACCTGGGATCCATTGGAGTGCCACATCCTTTGCCTCAACATGCTCTTGGATGTAGTGATACTTGATGTCAATGTGCTTCACTCTTGCATGGAAAGACAGGTTGTTGGAAAGGACAATACTACCTTGGTTGTCACATAGGAGCAGTGTGGGCACAGCAGGTAGTAGGTTGAGGGCAAGGAGGAGGGTGCATAGCCAAACCAATTCCTTGGTAGCAAGACATGCAGCAATATATTCAGCTTCACAGGAGGAAAATGACACGGTTTTCTGGCTGCAAGCACTCCAGGTGACCATGCTGGAGCCAAGAGAAAAGCAGTAGCTGCCTACAGAACAAAGAGTGTCGGGGCATGTTGCAAAGCTGGCATCAGTGAAGCTGAGGAGGTGAGTGACATGTGGACCACCTGGTGTGAGCTTGAAAGTGCGAGTACCCTTGAGATAATGAAGCACATGCTTGGCAGCTTCTCAGTGAGCAGGTCCATATGAGTTGATGTGACAGCTCAGTTGTTGCTGTGTGAATGAGATGTCAGGGCGAGTTGTAGGAATACAAACATACACACATATCTTAGGTAATCACATACTTACCTTACAGGTGTCATACTGTAGTCTACCTTAGTGACTACATACTAATGTATACTACAGGTCCTTTAAACCTATTTACAGGTTTCTACATGAGTTCCACAGGCAATGTAGTTGAGTGAACCGACAAGCTGGCAGTAGGGTGTACGATCCATCCATGCAGTGACATCGGGTTCGAGAGAGCCCTTTGGGGTACAGGAAAGGTGTAGGTTGGTCTCCATGAAACTTGCAACAGGGTGGGAATCATGCAGACCAAAGTCAATGACAAGGTTGTCGATCAACACCATCTGTGAAAGGGAGATGGTGCAAGAAGACCAATCATGTTTGATAGCAATGCTGACACAGAAAGCCACATCACCTAGATCAGACAGTTGCCATTCACTGCAAAGTCAATCTTTGAAGTGGGAGAGGGCATCTTTGGAGCTGCTGACATTGAGGAAATCATTGACATGTATGGCACAGACAACAGTCCCATATTCATCATTGTGCTAATAAATGCAGTGCTCACATTTGAGACACGTAAATCCCCAAGATACCACCTTCTCATGTAAGGTACAGTTCCAGACACATCCAGCTTGCTTCATCCCATAGAGGCCACACTGAAGTTCCCAAACCATATGCTCTGTACCAGCTTTGATGAAGCCCTCCAGCTGCTCCATGTAGCAGGTGTCATCAGCATTGAGGAGTCCATTCAGGAAAGCAATTTTGATGTCCAGCTGCTCCATTTCCCAGTCAAGAGCAGCACCAATGTGGGTGAGGGCATAGAATGATTCCAGTTGCACATGGGCGAAGAGGTCTGATTAAAGTTGATGCCAGCAATGGCTGAGTAGCCTTTGCAGACATAGCAGGCCTTAAAGTGAACTGGGTGCCCATCTTGGTCACATTTTATTTTGAACACTGGCTTTCCCCACATGATGGTCTGGCCAGCAGGGACAGAAGACCAAGGGATGAGTTTGTAGACACCGAGGTCATGAAGAGAAGTAAACTCCTCCTCAAGGGTGGAACATCACTGCTCTGCATATGGAGATGCCATGGCTGCTTTATATGTGGGGGGTTCATCCAAAGAGGTGTCAGTAGGGACCCCATCAGGTAGGGCAGCAAACAAGTCCTTGAAGTTCTCCTGTGAGGGAAAAACAGGGAAAGAGGATGAAGGGGGTGGTGGACAGGGGGTAACATTGTTGTCATCAGGGACATCTTCAATATGGGCACAAAGGTCCCAATGTCAATCAGCAGAGGCAAGAGAATCAAGCACCACCTGCTGGACAGGTGACACATAGGGCATGCCTATAGAGGCAGCAAGGTGGGAGGAAGGTCTAGTAACATGAGAAGAATGACTCAAAACCCCAGGTGGGTCACCAATGGAAGGAATTGAAGGAGAAGGAATGGGAATTATGGGGGAGGCAACAGGAGAGATGAGAGATAAGGGTCCTGTAGGAGCATCACGAGAAGACCCATTTACAGTAGAAACAGCAGGTGCAGAACTGGGCACTAAAGGAAGAACTCTGGGATGAAGGAAATGGTGTGAGGAGTCATGCAACTCATTAAAAGAAACATTATAAGAAACAAAAACCTTGTGCGAAGCATGGTGATAACAATGGTATGCTTTGGAATCAAGTGAATAACCAATAAGGATGCACTCGACAGAATGGGTGTATATTTTTGGATTGTGCCTGTTCTAAATTAAGACAAAAGCATGAGACCTGATCTCTCAAAGGTGATGCAGGTCAGGCTTAGAACCATGCCAAGCTTTGAATGGGGTAAGTCCAAGTAAAGACTTGACAAGGACGCAGTTAGAAAGGTAGCAGGCTGTTAGAATGAACTCATCCCAGCAGTTAGGTGGAAGATCGCATGAAATCCACATCACTTGGGCCTTGCCCATAAGGGTATGGTGGACACACTCAACATTGCCATTGTGAGCAGAAGTATAGGCAGAGGGAAACTGATGAGTTGTGCCCATGACAGAAGCCAGGTCCACATGTTGTCATGCTTAAGCTCGCCATTGTCAGATCAAAATATGCTGACAGTGAGGCCAGTTTCCATCTCACATGCTTGTTCCCATGCTTGAAGAGCTGGGAAGGCATCAGCCTTGGTCTTCAAGGGGATGGACCACATGTAGGAGGAAAAATTGACAATGATGTCCATGATGTACTTATGTCCAGATGCAGATACAACATCAGGGTGTTCCATCAAGTCTACATGAACCTTTTCCAACCATCTGTTTGCCTATTTACCCTCTCTGACCTTTGGTATGGGTGTTCTAGTCTGTTTCCCAAGAATACACCCATCACAAACAGTAGGAGTGATAGAGAGGTCAGCAGGCATACCAGAAACAGCACTGCTACAAGCAAGGTCATAGATGGTACAGTGGTTGGTGTGGCCGAGACAGTGGTGCCAAGTCTCGAGGTCAGGAACATGTTGGGCCAGGTAGGTGTGTTGTGTGGACAGGGATGAGTATGTAAATAATGAACTCACCCTCAGACAGTACAACATAACTGACTGAGGGAGAGAGAGGAAGGAAGGTGAACTATCTACTGAGTGGTTGACATTCCAACTGTATTGGAATGTCAGATAGTTGCTATGGCTGTGCTGTGGTAAACCTAATATTTTCCATGGCTGTGCTCCATGTTTCTGGATTCCAGAGCTCACTGTACTTTGTCAAACACTACTACTTGTGGATGGTATTATTAAACTATAATGCACTATTACAGGTATTGCTGTAGAGTGGCTGTGCCAGTAACAATGTGTTATAGCTTTAACAATCTCATCCATATTTAGTGCTCCACCATGCCCATTTACCCATTTACAGACAACAAACGAGCAAAAGTGCAGACCCGGAATTGATGGCCTTTTCCATGGACAGAGGCAGCTGCAGGGGATGGATCAAATCAAGGTGTGGCTCCGAGACTCTGAGTTAATCTTGCTCGTCCATCTCACCAAATATTTGCAGGCAGGATGATGCTGGGTCAGACTGACTCAACGTCATAAACCCTTCAAACACTTCGTCGGTATCGTGAGGTGAAATATATGCACGAGCTCCTGACCACTCACTAACTATCTTGTCGCCGGAAAATCGCGACACACTACATCCACGAGAGAAGCCCAGGGACCGGAAGACACCAGAAAACCTCAAGGATAAGTGGGCTACCACTCAGGAAGTCAATATTTTTGAATGTGGGTTCTGCGACTGGGCCAGGGAGACTTTCAGTAGATCCTGCGTGCTGAGCTACGCGGGGTACCTCATTGTCCCGTTTGAAGAATGTTGCATTTTGAGCATACCAGGTTGATTGCCGTATACGTTGTAGGATGGTCGACTACGAGCTGCTGACTTCAGAGATCCAGGACAAGGGCGCGAAGGGGTGAGGAGGTGCTATATCTACTTCGAGAAACACCAACTGGAGATCAGCACTGTCATATGTATAGGAGTTTGGAGCCATTCCCTCATTCACCGTGCTCTCCTCAAGTTCGTTATCAGCAGGTCACTTCACTCAAGAGCACAGTAATACCTGATGATACGTGCTGAGATACTTTAGTTAGTCAGTAGTTCATATGCATGTTTGACGGCACAAGAATTTTGTTGGTTATGGATTCACACTACGTACAGTATACAGTAGTGGCAAAATCCGGATATAACTTTAGGTTGATACTTGGCCGAGACGGTGCTCGTGCTTCACCCACTCTGTACTTCGTCCATGACAGTAACATCCTCGCTACGCCTCGATTTTTGTCCAGCAACGTGGTGTTGACGCTTTTCCAAGTCTATGGCAACGCATTAGAACACGCCCACAGGCTGGACGCACGTTGGCCAAGCAAGACAATCGAACGTACCGTGTGCCCACATGGCGGCACCTATCCTATTTGAGACGGTGAACGCAAGCCCAATGATAGGAATGCCTTCCAACAACGCAGCTGCGAAGCCGAACACTAGGTAGATGGTCAGGTTAGTCCACGAGGGTTGGCTTATACTCGAAGGTGTGGTGGCCTCGGCAGTTTAAGGAGAAAAACACGTGGGATCGAGAGGGAGAGTTCATAGGTTACGTACGTCTGTAGTCCCACTTTCGCTCCTCGATGAACACAGCGACTTGATGTGGAGTCATATTCTTCGCTTTAAAATACTGTGTGTAAACGGAAGGAAGTGAGTATGTATGGTGAGAGTTGCAAGGGAAGGGACATGACGCACGGGTTTATGCAGGTGCTGTGCGGTGCCCACAGCTTTGAGGCCTGCAGCTACGAATGTACCCAGGAAGGGATATAGAGATAATGGAAGAAGCAGCACTAGAGCGATATGATTCTGCATTACGGTGATAACCAATTGAAATGCAAGTGCACTAACCTTTCTTGACGACCATACCTACGATCCATATTTCCATCACACTGCCCAAGCGTGCGCTGAAGCCTTCGTGTACCGCAGGTGGCACCTCCCATTCCTCAACATAAGGTTGCCAGAAGTCGGCGCCTTTGCCGCGGGAAGCGACTGTTTGGTCCCAGGCACGTTGGCGGGCAATGCGGATATTCCGAGAGAGGAAGAAGGTGATAATGGTTGTAACTTGGGCACCCAAGAGTAGAAAAGCTACGTCTGAGAAGAGTTTGCGAGTGAATTGGTAAGGATACCTCTGCAGGTGCGAAACGAGAGACGCGAGGAGACGCACAAGTGGATATGTTGAAGGGTAAATTGAAACCAAGGAACGTCTCCTCCGAGAGTTCTGTGGCGGTTTGAGAAAGACGAGTGATGTAGCCAAGGGAAAAAAGAGAGGTGGGGTTGCTAATGATGGATCGCACGATGTGCCTTTGAATCCTGTATGTCAGGCATGTCTTGGGATATCATAGGTGAAGCTATCCCTTGAACTCTGGTAGATAAGGCGCACCCATGCGAAGCCGACGATAAGACCTCGTCGTGCACCATGTCTACACTTATCCCAGGCAGGTTTGTACAGAGACTGATCGGTGAATAATCTGTAGACGCCCACGACGACATAGGAAGGAGGAAAGTTGAGGCGAAGTGTTGCTCGCTGAAGGGTAGCGGGCACGTTGTCTGATGCAAAGGGGCGTGCTGTCAGCGACGATCGCGACATGTGCCAGGCAGTGGTCGTGTTCGTGGTTAGGGAGGACTTGCCTTTCCAGTCCGGTTCTGCTTCGCAGTGGCAGTTCACGATGTCGGACAAGACCGCTGACTCTGAGCGTGTAATTATTTACTATGACTTCTTATACACGACTCAAACCTCTGCGAAGAATTAATGTTCACAGTAATTACAACGATGTACCCGGTAGCAACATGACAATACTTGTAGCAAAAAGGCTGAGATAATATCAAAGGTAGCATGGTGATAGGTATCTGCAAGGACAACAGAAAGGCAGAAACAAGGTCTACGCGACCTCCGAGTTCATGAACAACGACAATTTGAATCCGTGATGGAAGTTGCCACTGCATTCGGAGCCTTGTTCTCCAGCAGTTGTTTGAAGTGGATCAGCCGGCTTTGCGCTATCCAAGAAAATAGCCGCTCGTGGTCTTCGTCATGGAAGAAATTCTTGTTATGGGCAATCTCGTGGGCAATGATGAAGTACCTAGAGAGTGTCACTATTCGTGAAGCCACTGTGCCAACAGAACCTTTTACCATGCTGCATACGTAGTTGCTCGGGAGTCCTCATTTTCGGGCAAAGGAGCATCTAGAAAACAGCTTTACGACTTCCTCGCACTGTCAAAAAGGGTCAATGACGCACGCTTATCGCGATAATGCGCGAGATTGAGATAGATTGCCTTGTTGCGGTTGAATCCCATCAGCCCCACATCGTTCGGCTTCCAGAAGATGTGTAGCTGTGCTGCTTCAAGATCGAACAGCTTCCGGAGATCCTCTAAGATACTGGAAAACTTTTCTAGGTGCTCCTTGGGGAGATCGTCCGAGTTCCCTGGAGTTGGGTTCAGCTCTACCTAACAGCTTTCGGGCGCATTGTTCACGTACGCGCTTTAAATACAGGCATGCCTTCTCTCGTCGTCGGGTTCTCTGAAAGCACATAAAACCTGTGAGCAGTGATACCAATGGCACAGGAGAAAGCCCACCCCATGGTTCTAAGTGCGTTTGACAGGAATTACAATACTTCATGTTACGGAGCTTCTTTCCTCCGTGCGATCTGTCCTGGTTCCGTTGTGGGCCCTTACCGGCGTGGCTCTCGCACATTTTCAGTGCTTCGGACACCATCTCATCTAGAACGGGCATGTGAGCACATAAAATCAAATTCTTGAGGCGGTTTACCCATTTCGCCTTCGCCTGGAACGACTTTGCCGGATTTGCTGCTCCCATTGAAAAGGTCTTTGACGAGGTCTTTCATCGACTCTTTGACGCGGTCGAAGAAAAATGTTGTTGTTCTTGTTGTTCTTGTTGCTGTTGTTGTTCTTGTTGTTGTTCTTATTGGTGGTGGTGGCGGTGACGATGATGGTTTAGGGACGTTCCCTTCACCCTTCCGAGCCTGCCGATCTTCTGGTTTGGGAGCTTGACACCAAAGAATGAGAAGGGTATCTAATAGATAACAGGGAAATTGGAACTGACGTTGAGCTGGAGTTTCGTCCAGTCTTTTCGCACGCATTTCGAAATTATCCTTGATCGCTTCCACTGAAAAGACATCAATTTATGACAGCAAGAGCGGCGGATGTAATCACCATCATAGCCTCGGCGTTCCAGATCTTGCAGGTCAGCATCCAATATGGTCATCAACAGGAGCGTGTCGTGTGTTTTGTGTGTTTTGAAAATGACTCGGCACAAAGCAACAGCAACGCTGTTAGGCCATTAGGTTTGGCCATCGCATTACAACATGATATCCCACTTACTCGTACCAGTCTTCCTTCGAGTTCTTTGCCAGCTGCTTCACCCAGAGCGTGTCGTTTTCTTCTGCCCGCCTGATTCCAGCTAAAGCTTCCTCACGTATTGGAGCAGGTGATCGAGTCACAAACTCGAAGTGAAGACTCTTCGATATCTCCAAGGTTTTACAGTACTTCACGGTGAATGCACTCTTATTTTCCCACCGCAAGATGTCGAAATCTGACCGGCGTGTGCTGTCTTGGTCGTGAATAAAGATCCTAACTCTCTCCAACACAAGCTTCCGGAGTTCATCTTCTTCACCAGGACTGTTCATGGGGGTACCAGGCTGGACCTCGTGATCCACACGAGCGCTGAGTGTTTCAGAACCATGTTCGCGGTAGAAGTCTATAAATTCGTGAGAACGGGTCGGGATCAAGAGGGTTCAGCTTACTTTCAAATACCTCTTCTTTGGGAGCAACAAATATGACACCGCCAAACAACCGATGGCTCTCCAGATCGTCGGCAATGAGGACTTCTCGTGCACATTTGAGGGCATAGTCTTTCGGCTCCCCACCAACTGGGGCGCCCGGAGTGCGACCCTTGCGAAACGCGATGAACATCGCGGTCCTTCTTATCCGCTCTCTCAAATCTTTGGAGAAGCTGTGATATCCTGCCGCTACTTGGCGGAGGTCGTCGAGATATCTAGGTGGAGGTTAGCACACGAGCGAGCCAGGGAAGGCGAAGAGATGCCCTCGCTTTTTGTATGCATGGGCCTCGCCTAAACGCCCTTCAAGCCTGTTTAGGTATACTTGAGGATTGTCGACCATCGCTTGGACAATGTCTGAACAGTCTGGTTGTGGCTTTGCCCCGCACATCTTCAAGAACTCATTCGCTGTCTGCCCGTACTCCACGTATGTGAATACTGCCACGTGGTGCATATTTGCAGCATCCGGGCGTTCATAGAAACACTTGCTAGGAGAAACGGCTGGGGGATCCGCACCTTCCGGGAGGTTTGTCCCATCGAGGGGGCGTTGAACGGGAACGATCGGCATACGGGATATTTCAGCTAGCTCCACGGCCGAGAAACCTACAACGTAATCTGAGAACAGAGTCGAAGAGAACACAACGAACCAACCTCCGCTACTGGCTAGCTCGAACCACTTCCTGGCTGTAGTTTTATTCGGTGGGTTCCTTTTCATAGCTTTGATTATCGCGGCGCCAGACGGCCTCTCCTTCAACTTCAACCTCGCCCTCAACTTGTGAGGAACAGTTGTGTGGATAGTGCGGAACCCAAGGATTTCCCAATCACAGGATGTCAACACCTAGCAGATTGGTCAACCGGATGCGCTACGTATCTTCGGGGGTAGTAACGCACCTGCTCCGGGGTTCCATATTCCGGTTGGTCACCATTGCCGCACGGGAGGAAGACACAGTCGGCGAAGTGAACTGGATTATACTTTGCGTAATAGTCCTCCAGGTGATTGACGAAAAAGTTGTACGCGCACTGTCTAACCTCCGGATCGTCAGCTGAGGCCTTCTTTATAATAATCTCAAGGGATGGGTAGCGTTGAAGCCCAACACCAAACAAGAACTCAGCTGCTGATGAACTAAAAATCAACGAGGGCTTCACCGATCATGAGAACAGGGAACTACGAACCGACATCGTACGACGTGGGCGCGCCAATCCCAAGTCCAGGTTCGTCACCCCATCGCAAGACAGGTAGCCCAAGAGTCAGATTGATTGGGTCTGAATAATAGAGCTCTTGGATACAGTGGCGCGTTCCTGTATCACTGGCAAAGATACGTAGTGTAGAGACTTTCTTGAACTTATCCTTCATGTGCGGACGCACTGCCTGGAGGTATGCGACTAGACGCATCATGGAGTAGTTCAGGGAATCTAGACTGGGTTATCGTTAGGCAAGGACTCCGCGTTGAACTGGACAACATCTAACTCACCGATGTTCGACATCTTCCCACTCAACATACCTCCTAACACCGAGGGCAATTAACACGGAATCAACCCGTAACGGCAGTTGTACGACTACCATTTCGTCGAACAGGTCAGCCTCTGGGAAGTAAGTATCTTTGGGCTTGCGGTGTCCATTTTTGGTAGGGACGCAATCCACGTCTTGCAGGAGACTAATGATCTTCGCTTTGTCTTCAAACTCCAGGGATGGCCACGTATTATTCAGGGCGAGAAGAATCCTCTGGGAGAAGTGCGCGTCCTTACGAATGTCTTTGGAGTGATGTAGGTCGGAAGTAGTCAGATGATGGATCCAGTCTACTATACTCAACTGTTGCCAACCGAGAGCCGTTCTAAGTTGGTTGGGCTGCAGCGTCTTCGTGAGCGATAGGGGGATTGTATCAGGAGGCAGTGGATCATCATCCTGGAGAAAGGAAAATCCAAGTGACGGGTCGACGAACTTGGTGATCTTCGAAAGCTCGATGAGTAACTTTGTTGGTGAATAGAACCTTGCATCGGCTAAAAAATCCTTCTTCCAACTTGTGTCTGACTGTTGCGTTGTCCCGGCTATCTTTACCCACCAGCGCATGCAGGCGATCATCTCTTCCTCGGTGAAGGCACGACCTTTGAGTTCGTCTCTCACGTCCTGGAACGTGTAAACCTTCACTCGATACTCCTCTGGGAGCTGTTGGATCATTGGCGACTTGGCTGGCCACCAAGTGCTGTCAAGAATTGGACGAGCTTTCATGAACGGCAGGAAATCTGCATGAGGCTCCCGGACTTCCTTCGAGTTCCGGATGCCGGTATTGGAGAGGATTGGGAGATATCGGCTAGCAGAGCAGTTGTAAAACGTGTCCTGCAGCAATTCTCCCACTTTCAAGTCTGGTGTGGACTGTTGGAAGGTGAAGCATTGCATGGTATACAGAGCCTCTTCTCGGAGCCGATCCACTGAGAGTGAAGAAGGTTCGGACCATCGACTTCGGATGTCCTTCATCGCTTGTTCATAAATGAGCCGCGTCAGCAAGCCTCCGACGTACAACAACTCGTCATTCCATTCTGCTTATCTTTCAATGATCTGCAAAAAGGGAGTGGCATCAACGTACCTACTCGCTACTTGACCATTCCTGTACAGACGATCAGTTTTGTGATGGTAGTGAACTGGTGTAATTTCCATACACAAGATCAATGGAGCCCCGCTCGACTGTCGGTATGAATCGGCTAGACAGATGAATTGCGCTACCCGAGGTCTGCGCCGTTCTTTGACCCTAACCATCTTGTAAAAATCAATATACCAAAGATGTGCAAGGTACTGACAACAAACAGCCGCGCACCGTGACCTCTGATCAAGCAGGGTCAGCGCACATTCGACGACACCATGATATGTCGACTCACTCCCCCTCCTCGCTGCAGAGTCCTTGAATGCCCCTGAACACACTCCCTATGCTCCCTTCCTCTTTGCCGTCTTGCATCACTCGCTGATATTCATCCCTGCTGAACTGCATATGGTTCGTAAGTTAATCAATTGCAAATAGTGAAAAAGGGGGTCACTCACGTGTACGGCCTCGTACAGGAAGCTTGCCGGTGGCTTTTTCTTCGTCGCCGCTTCCAGACCACGAACTATATCTTTTGACGGAGTTGAAGTGATTTTTGCAGAGTATATCGTATAGTTGACGGTCGACTCGGTGGTGTGCGACAGAGTGCGGGATATCGTTGTAGCACGGTGTGGCTCAGGCTTCTTCCGCAGTGTCTCGAAGAAGCCGGGCCTCTTCACAGGATTTGGGTCCTGCTGCTCGACAACGGGTCTATTAGCAGGGGTCCTCTTCGACCCAGCAGAGTAAACCCCGCCTGTGAGAGTCACTCGAACTTCCTGAGCTGCGCGATCCCGTCAGTACTTCGTCCATATAATGTAAATGATACCTGTAGTTACATATCATTTGGACCGATTGAACCTGCATGAAGCCGTTGTCACGTTTGTTCTTCAAGCCCTCAGGCAAATCAATTGCCCGCACGACCCGTGGAGTTCTGGTGATCCCTGAAAGGAATTGCCCATTGAAAGTTATGGTGACCCTCTTAACTTTCACTAGGAACGTCACAGCGGTGCAGAGGAACCTCGACAAATCGAATGGCTTTGGCATAGGCAGCTTTTCATCCTTCACCTCCATCTCGATCGTGGCCCACTCGCTAGCCTCGCAGTTTCCGTGTTGAACCATGAGCTAAATGTAGGCGTGAGCACGCTACCAGGCGTCGATCTTGCTGACCACACCTGATCTTCGTTATAGTACATCTTCATACAACGGTCTGTGAAGTCGATTAGAACGGACAATTCAACATGGTCTTGTAGTGTTCTCACCGCCAGAGATGATAACTGGACTGTCCGTGACGCTGAACACGCTGAAGAAACCTGATCCGAGGTGGATGTCAGAAATGCAGTGGTTATTAAATGGAACGCCTACGTACCAACGCCGAAAGCACCAATCTTTTGGTCATCCGGGTTTCCGACGGCTGACAGGGTGATGAGCTCGACGACATCGATAAGACAGGGCCACAATCACCTATGTTGGTGAGGCGATCCCAATCCTCCTGCTTAAACTTATCCCCGTCGTTCCTGACCACCCATTTGTGAATCTGTCGACGGATTTGGTGTTGGGAACCGGGGGTATCAAGTAATTTGCTCACCTTCGCACTGGTCAAGTCAGAGTTTGTACCATTCATCGCCTTGCTGCCGGAAGCCTTGGCAGCGTAGTCTTTAGTTTGGAAATCGATTTCCACATTCTCAGCTCTTGCATCATCCGCGTTCTGGACTAGTTCTCGGAAAACTGGAGGTGAAAACAAGTTAGGTCAAGAACCAGCTGACAAGGCGTCACTCAATTTACCAGTCAAGTCTTCTGGGTATCGTGCAAGTACTTTCTCCACCAAATCCCGCTGGTTCACGTTCACCTTGGTCGGCGTCCCACTATAGTGTATGTTCATTTACACTGCCCTGAGGATCAAATATGTGGGCGATGAGACTCGGCAAATCGGCCTAGAAAGGTGGGTCTGGTACCGACCTGAGTTCTTCTACTGAGCGGCGAAATGTATTGAAGGAGGTGGTGAAGAGGGCCAAAAGCTGAGCAGCGCTCGTCTCTTATACATATAACGGGGGTGTGTGGAACACCTTGGCACTGCCTGGACTCACAGGCGCTTTCACAGCAATGTCGGATAGGCGCTGAAGGCGGCGAGGGAGACAAGCCCAACACATCTGCGATGACATATCGCTCAGTCTGATGGCTGAGCTGCTTGAGCAATAGAGATCGTGTGGGTGCTTGCAAAAATCTCGAGTAAGTTACGGAGTTCATTGCGTTTGGAGGGATGGTTCGGACATATTCCACACTGGCATCACGTTGTGTGTCCTTATGGGTCCATCCTTGTTTTACCACGTTACAGCATACTTGCCACAGGCTGTTCCTAGGTGCAATTGGAGGCATGAAGACGGATATCCCTTGTTTCCTACTACCACAGCTTGCCTTGGCTGCTCGAGGCTTTTAACCCTTGCAAACGCCCTTCTCCCCTGTTCGATTCGGGGCCCATTATGCACATGACTGACCTTGGTTCTAAAGATCTGCTCAAGTTCCTGCTACGGTTTCTGAGATTGGTACCCAACAGTCTTCGGCGACTTACCCTGCTTCTGGTGAACTTGTTCCGCCGTATGTGTAGTGGTGTTCGGTCCTCTACGGCTGGCCATTCGATAGAGCCGTCACGTACTATTGCAGCCAGCCATGTTCCCTCCATCTCAGTGACAACGCATCCAGACCCAGCTGGTATCTCCACTTCAGCGTCCCAAAGTTCGATTTCGGCAGGTCGAACACCCGCACCACTAGCCTCGACGCTCTTGCCCAACTGCGCCACGGGGGGAGGCCGCTCGAAATCAGCGAGCAGCGGATATAGCTCTGACTCTTCCATCATCGGCTACTCCCCAGGGAATGGGAACGGCGGATCCACGATGACAGCGCCCCATATGCCTATGCCTACCGCTACAATCACCGAAAATAACACGTACAGACCGTCACCTGCTAGAGGATACCCTCCCTCAAGTGTAGCTCCATCCATGACTACCGGGTTACCACACGGCCATGGCAGGACGTCTTCGCGGTGCCGTGAACTGATACCATTTGGAGCAACCCAGGTCAGCAGGTATGATAGAGAGATCTTGATGTAGGTCACCCTAAGCCTACCGAGCTCTCGGGTATTCTGTCTAACGACCTTCTGGAAAGGAAGGTAACCCACCAGGCTCCCGAGATGTCACCTCGTCAGAGAGACTTTGCGGAGTGAGTGACCTCTCATGTTGGTCACGAGATCCGCGTATTGAAATATTTGTGGATTTTAGTCCCAGAGATCCAAACCTTAGGACACCCTGGCGGTCTTGTGTACACCCAGAAGGTGCACTGTATTTTTATAATACCGAGCTGGTGAGCCAACCCTCTCCCCTTCCATGCTCAAATCTTCGTAACTTGGCCGGGCTTCATCTGGCTAAGCATATATTCACCGATTGCGATATTCGGCGGAGCAAGAATTGCAAACCAATTGAACTTTGTTTTCAAAGTATCGCCGGCCTCGCGGCGCAAGAGGGCATTACCCTCCCCAACAAAGACATGGAAATTGTTCTCGAGTTGAAATCTGGAAGGGATGATATATCGAAGCGGAAACAATGCATGTACTACCTCGTCGATAAGACGAACCGAACGTTGTTTTGGCTGCATGGATTCAATCCGACGGAGATCTATGGGAACGTGAAGGGCGTGAGGGAGCCGACACATATAAGTGTGTCTGATACATCCCTCGGAACTCTTTACTGACGTGTGAGCAGAATGTGCACTAGAAATGCAGTACTGGTAAGCCCGTGAGTTGTCTACCCCGTGTTTTCTTTTGTGGAGACTCATCTTAATATCAGGGTTTTCTCTGCACTGAAAGCGAAGGTAAACGAGAAATGATGGTAGGATGCATTGCGAACTGTATCCTTATGACAGAGTGCTTGAAGAAGACGTTTTCTACGAATTGAGAGGCATCATCGTACATGCTAATGCTGGTGAGCATTCTACCATCGTTTCTTGGTCATTGCTCTATTGACCCCCAACCACGTTTCGTAGAAAAAGTCACTTCGGATACCTCATTAGCGCCTTTTGAGACGGACGAACTTTCGAAGATGCTGGATATTATGAACGTGCTCGAAGGTATGGAATATGTTGATCCGCCGTTTGGGTCGTATTCGAGATAACTCCTAGGGACCATTGGGAAGGAAAATAAAAATAAAAATGACCACTTGATGTGCGTCGTCGGTGAGTCATTTGCCCATTCACAACTTTTCGCCCAAGAGATAACCTAGCAAATCCATCTAGCTCGATTCATGCGCATGTTTTGTACGTCATTAATTGCCTCCCAGACTCACGCTCACCATTCTCCTGCAATCTCTCTCCACAGCACGCATCCACTTCTTCAACTTCCACGGCCAAATGGGCGCCCGCCTCGACGTTGACCAATCCATCTATGAAACAGTGCAAGAACGATCACGAACTTCCGTCGTCCTCCGCACAGTCAACTTGATCCTATTCGGGGCGCCTGCAGTGCACTCAGAAGGCCTTCGACGGGTGTGGGTAGACCAGACGGTGAATCAGCCAAGGTGGAAGGCCTTCGTTGCGAATGTGAATAACGAGTGGGCTGGCTTTACGATCTATGTGAGTGCCTTTCAGCTGGGTTATCCGGTGGTGTTGCTGTTGGCACTAACTACTGCGTTACAGTCAACAGTGATGCTTGCTGTCGATGTCAGCTTCTTGGCTGTTCCTGGTGTCGAAACTTCGGATCCGAATTCTGATCCACAGCCAGTTTGTGTGGTCGCTACATATGTCTCGATATTATGTACGATTGGGTCCCTCGTCGCATCTGTCATTCTGTCTAGCCAGAGCCGGCGGAGAGGGTACGGTTCGGCAACTGAGACGGTCAGTCTCCGTCCTGTGTGTTAGATTGCATCTCGAAGCTTACCCCACCCTTGTCATTGATCCGCGCGTAGGTGACGTATATGGCAAAGATGACTTCGACATTAGTCGGCATCGATCATCTAGCTATCATGTACAGCGTACCCTACGGACTTCTCTTATGGGGGTAAGCCCTTCCCTGCTTTCACTTTCGCCCTCCCAATTAACACATGTCCCTTCTCAGCATGGTATTCTTCGTAGTGGCCCTCGCCGATGTCATCTTCCGTTCAAGCTCCCGCAACACGCTCATCTTAGTAGGCGCCAGCTGTTTCGTCATCCTAGTCTTCGTGTTTTGGCCGATCTGGGGCGGAATGGAGAGGTATTTATCGAATCCGGAGTTGGTCGTGGAATGGGTGAGACAAACTGGGGTATTTAGTCCTCGCGGGCGGGTGAGAGGTGGTGGAAGTAAGGGTGGTAGCGGAGGAACCACTTTGGGTGGGAGACATGGGACTAGCTCAAAGAACAAGAGAAGAGCAGGGTCCGTTTCTTCTGCTGGGACAGGGGGGCGTGTGAGCTTGGACAGTGAGAATGGACAGGATGAGGTGGGGGCGGGGCCGTCGAATATCGTTTGAGGTGAGGCTCCTTTTGTCTGGCGTACTCACGCAATAAGGGGGAATATCTGTTACCAGAATTCTGACTCCATTATAATGCTGTGCTGTAGTAATGGAATATGACCTTGCGAATCTGCGACTCGTTGGGGGCGTTGCCCCCAATCCCCCTTGGTACGCTGCAGGATGATGGATGGACCACTGCGTGGTCCACCCATCACCCTGTCATCCTATTCATCACTGTAATTCCTCTCTATATGTTGCAGGTCCATTCATGGTCCTGTCATCCTATTTATTGATTATTTGTTTAATGCAGAATCTGTGTCGCTACTGCGAATCACATGACGATGGCATAAGAGGTTCTCACGGT